>JASDQU010367053.1:0-10716 GCA_032191745.1 Picea mariana
TGAGGGGTTATAGGGTCAAGATTATAGATATTATAAGAAAGAAAGGTTTTTGAGTTAAGATTTGAGATGGTTTGTGGTTATAGGAGCTAGGGGTTAGAAGGGTTAATGTTTAGGGGTTTTAAGGGTTGTATTGATTAGGTATTAATATTTAACATTGTTATATAGTGTAGGTATTGTGAGAGTTAATGTTTAGAAGTGTGAGGGATTAAGGGTGGTAGGTTAGGTTTTATGGTAACATGTGTTATAGGGGTAAGGGGATTTAAGGGTTAAGAGTTATAAGTCTTATTGCTTAGTGGATTAGTTTTATTGGGGTTATAATATGAGGATTAGGTGTAAGGCTTTATATGGTTATGTTTTATGGGTTATAATGAATATGTGTTAAGGTTAAGGAGTTATATTGGTGAGGGGTTAGAGGTTATAATTTACTGGTGTTAGGAATTAAGAGTTACAGTTTATATGAGTTATTTGTAGGATAAATTAAGGTGATAATCATGAAACTTAAGGTTATATATGTAATTAGGTTATAGGGGATTTAAAGTTTATAATGCTCAATGGTTAAGGTTTATATTAATTCTAGTTTATAAAGGTTGAGTGTTAGGGGTGATAGGTGTAATAAATTTAAGGGGTTGGACTTAAGAGTTACAGTTTATATGAGTTCTTGAGTTATTGATTAAGTTCTTGATTAAGTTATCAGGCTCTTTTGATCACAACCTAGAAAGACTCTTGGAGTGATAATGGAACCAATTGTTCGCTAAATTTTAGATCACAACAAATCAAAATAGGCTCCTATTCCTCTTTCCTGACAGCAAATCTCCTGCGATCTGGTACAACAAATATTCTGTCATCTGGCTAGAACGTGACCACCAGAGAAGACAACGAACGATTATTGACAGTAGTTTTCTGGGTCTATTGGCAGTAACAACAACGATATGTGCCCTCCCTTAAGCTCTGGCAGTCAGAATATGTGACAACTTGCAAGAAATTCCTTGCGAACGGTGGCAGCGATTCAATAATCAAATCCGCAGAGGTGACTTGCTCTCTCGTGCAATTATGGCGAACATCAAATTCTCCAACAGCTTAACAGTAACAACAATCCTTCAATGTAGTGTGCCCCCTTCAAAACTCTTCAGCAACCTGAAAATGCAACCTACTCCACTCACAGCGAATCAGTCGATAGACAACTCCTAGTGAGATAGACGGATGGCTCCTCCACGCAACAACTCAACAATCACTAACCTGCTCTAATTATTATAAGAGTGTTTGGTCACTTTGCACACAAACCTATTACTAATAAGTGGTAACAACAGAAATTTGGGTGTTAACCCATAATCTTCCTTCTAGGTCGCACTACCCATTGTCATTGACCACCACATACAAAAGGATGTCAATATCAACAAGATAAACAAAATCCCTGTTCAAATTTAGCTCTAATAACAAGATAAACACCAAATTGTTGTATGAGACCCCCTTGTTTCTGGGACAAGGGATCCCCTCCGCCCAATGATTTGACTCGTAAAGTCTATGCCGAAGGTATACATACCCTACCCCCCTCTAGATATTAACTTGTGACTTCTTAGGAGAAAACATGTGTTCTTAACCATTAGACCCACTATAATATATATATATATATATATATATAAATTAAAAACAAAAATAAAAACAAAACCCACACANATTAAAAACAAAAATAAAAACAAAACCCACACCCATATGTTATAATATATTTATAATATATAAATTAGATATTATATATATAATATCTAATTTATATATTATAAATATTTAATTAAGAAATAAATAAATAACAAAACCAAAACCCTTTTAACAAAAACAAATCCCCCCCATTTGTGTATGCATATCCCCGATCCATACCCTGGTCACATCCTGTATTGTGCACTGATCCATACCCTGCGCAAATAGAGTGTGCACGCGACCTCTGTGAGTAGAGGAGAAAGGGTAATCTATGAGGAGAGCAGGAGAATGCAAGGGCACACGAGGGTGAGTCTACGAGGAGAAAGCAGAGCACACGAGGGCACATGCGAGGGCAGAAAGAATGGTGAGTACCCTAAGTTTTATCCAGCAATTTTAAAATAGCAATGTTTCATGTGAGATCCAAAGTCAAGTTCAGAGTTTCTTGTGTTTCATGTTATTCATCCAGCGTCAAGTTCAATCTTCATAGCTTCTTTGTCTTCCTTCTTGTCTTCCAATGCTTGAATGTAGATACAATTCCCCACCACGATCTCAATCTCCTTCATCGACCCTTCCTTGACATCCAACTCAATTAAAAGTTTGGCTACAATGCACATATGGGATGTTTTGAACTGCTCAACCATGTCGCATATGGTCTTGAAGGCTTTGAAAAACCATAATTCCAATGCCAATATGGGCATTTTAGCCCAGATGTAGTGTTTGGTAACCCTTTCCATTCTTGGATCAAGTTTTGACATCCATTTTTTCAATATCATTGAGGTTGTACCACAACACCATTTTGATAATAAAACTAGAATGGTGTCCACTTTGAATTGACAATTGAAAACTAACCAACCTTTTACTAATGTGTGGAAACCATGTGAGTATCCTAACATTTGGGTCCAAGATCTCTCTATCCAACCGAATAGGTCTTTCTTTAATATGAACCTTCCATAGGAACGACTTGTTAGGGTTCTACTTATCATTCCCACAACCTACTCCATTGTGACATCCACCCGAAGGACCAATTGAGGCATTCCTTTTAGCAACTTAATGCACTTCCTTCCCTTCCTTCTCTTCCATAGAAATGACCCGTTAGGGTTCTACTTATCATTCCCACAACCTACTCCATTGTGATATCCACCCCAAGGACCAATTGAGGCTTTCCTTTTTAGAAGCTTAATGAATTTCTTGCCCTTCCTTCCAGATTTCAACTCTTGAGTCCTTACCACTCTTTCCTCCTTCACTATTTACCGATTATCACCCTCTCCTAGATTCCAGATAGCTTCAGGGGACCTCTGGGATTGGTTATATTCCTTTGAACCATAAATTCCCCCACAGACTTTGTGCAACTGCATTGTAACTCCTCTATTGAGGCTTGAAAAAAGTGTTATACACTGAAAGGGGTGATTTATCAAACCTGGGGCAAAAAAATAAAATCAAATCAACACTAAAGAGTGCTTGTAAAAATAATCGCACCTAGAACATTGCTCAATCTCTAGGGAAAAATAAGCAACAAGAGACACACTATGCACACAACAAACTCTTGCATAGATCCTGTAAACATAAACTAATTACATGTTGGAAATTTAAGACATACCTAGGAATCTGAAAACCATAAATGGAAATCAAACCTCACTCCACAAAATATTCTTTATAGTGATGAAAATCCCTTCTTTCCCCTCTTAAAATTGTTGGAAGACTCTCCCAAATAGCAACTAGAAGACTCTCTCAACTTCATTTACAACAAAATAGCAATGTCTCATGTGAGATCCTTATATACAGCCTATAACAATGTCTCATGTGAGATCCTTGTATCTAGCCTAGGGAGGGATAAAATATTACTTCCTCCAACTACCTAGTCAAAAAATACAATAAAAATGAGGTGGTCAAACCACATGTACAAAGATCCAAGTGAAAAGGCCCCAAGAGAGTGTAATGTCTCCCTTAATGAAGGAAGAAGGTGAATCCAAGGTGTAATGTCTAGCATCCAAAGGCCTCCAAAGGGGTATATCCTCAACAAACTCCTCAACGTATGAAAGTAAATTCTTTTAGGTATCTTCCAAGGTGGAAACATAGATCCCCAAGGTGAAAAATATCCATAAATCATCAGTAAGACCCCTCAAGAGTGGATGAACCCTTCAAATCATCTCCAAAAGTGTCATGGATGAGGTGTTCAAGGTGTAACAACCCTCCTCAAATCATGCCAACTTTCTCCTCAACTCATGGGAGAATTAGATAAGTGCACGTGTGACAAATAGTTCCGCAATGCAAGTCTCATTATTGTCTAAAGGAATATTGACTAAACATTGTTTAAACATGATGCAGGAGCATCTCTCCATGTCAGCCAGCCAGCTAGCTAGCTAGCGCACACATTCAATGAAGAGAGGTGTAGCTCTCATTTCAAAATTTGAAATTTGAATGTAATTAATGTTGTAGGTTGTTGAGCCCTGAGGCCATGCTTTGCACAAGCTGTAGATAAGGAGGCCTTTAATGTTTGTAAGGCTGAGATCTAGATCCGATTTTGGACTAGACAACCCATTCAATGTAATTGAATAGGGTAGGTAGATTGGAGGAAAGAGCTCGAAGAGCCCCCTCATGTAAAAGATCGAGAGACCTTCTTTGTATTATGAGAGTAGTGGTAGCAGAGTAGGTGGAGAGAATTGAGGGGAGCCGAAACTCTATTAAAGTTTGTGCTCAGAACACCTTTGTAAAAAGGCATTTTTATTAATATAAACCAGAGCAGTTTTTCCTACATATTGTCTGTGTTATGTGAATGTCTATGTGTGTTCTTTATATGTTGTAGATGTATGTTAGGAATGCATTTGCAGGAGTTGTTTGATTTCAGGGTTAGAGTTCTTTGAGGCTTCACACCAGGAGGGTGTGACAGAACGCTATGGGTTCTGATAGTCGTGCACAGAGAGTGCATTTCTGAATTCTGCGGGTTCAGACAAAGGCATGCCAGGAGGGCACAGTAGCTGAAATCATCAACTAAGAGGAAGACATCAAGGTTGTTGAATACCTTGGAGGTAAGGCTATGTATGAGAGACACAGTTGCAGACAGAATCTCTGAGGAGTTCTGTAAAGCTCTGGAAAGTGGGCATTGAGCAGGTGCAAGAGTGCACAAAAGAACTCTGTTGTGAGTTCAGAAGAGGACAGGATCTCTGAGAAGTTATGTATAGCTCTGCCAGGAGGGCATTGATCACAGGCACAGGGTGTTGAGGAAGAACTCTATTGTGAGTTCAACAGAAGTCAGAATCATTAAGGATTCTAAACACTCTACCAGGTGGGCATTGAGTAGATGTGCAGATAGGCACAGGAGAAAAGAACCCTTTGAGTTCTGGAAATTGAAGAAGAGTCCACGGAAGGATCTTTATAGGGTTGTTGAACACCCTAAAGACTCAGCAATAAGTTGCTTGAGCAAGGAGTGCCAGGAGGGCATCATATTTCTCCATCTGCAGGAGAAGGAAGAAGGGTAAAATCCCTTAAGAGATCTGAGTAACGAGAAAGCTTAGAAGAGACAACACTTTGGGTGAAGAGACTCTGCAAAAGCGTAGGATTCGAAGAGTTCTTTGAGGATTCGAGAAGAGAAGCTCAGGAGGGAGAGAATTTACGCAGGCGAGACTCAAGGTAAAGAGTTCCCAGAGGAGAGGAGCAAAGGTTGAGGCCTTTTTCACTTGGAGAATTCTTCCAAGTTAGGGAGAGAGCGCGGAAGCTCGGGAGGAGCACAATTTTCGTCGGATCAGCCGATAGATTCTGGACCATTGGATTTCTCATGTCCAGGAGGTAGCATAGGAGGAGCGCACATGAAGACAAGATATGAACCGTCATATCTTAGTCAGAAAACTCGACAGCCGTTGGATCTGTCAGGATATGCATGAGGGTTAAGCCTTCGTGAACAGAGGTGAAAGTCCCAAAGGAGGAGTTGATCTCTCGGGATTTTAGAATTCAGGATTTCGGAGGTCCTGATGACGAGGGGTCGGGACACTCCATGGTGAAAGTCCTGAAATAGATCTGGACCATCCGTTGGAAGGAGGACACGTGTCGCAAGATCACCCACATCGGGGATTCAGACATCGGGACTCACAGAGGTGAGCATTTCAACTTCGCACCTGGCGAAGTCCCGAAAAGATCACAGTTGTCCATTCTTTGGGACACATGGCGGAGATCGAGGAACCCGTCAGTATTTCGGCTACCGAGGATTCAAGTTGACAGAGGATTTGTGTCACTGGGGGTCGCAAGTCGCGAAACGACAAGGACCGTCCATTTGAGGGAGGACACATGGTAGCAATCCAGGATTTCAGAAGATTTTTTGAGAGGAGGCCATTTCAGAAAATCGAAAATCGGGAATTCAGGAGTTTCATTGATCAGAGGTCGGGCTCTCGTATTGATAAATCCAGAAAGAAATAAGACTGTGGTCTTATGAGGAGTGGTCACATGGACTAGGAGCATAGCCAGAGGGGCTAATGCAAGAAAATCCTTTTCGACAAATCATCATTTCGGAGATCGGAAGGTCGTAGAGTCAAGGACTCAGGACATCGGGACACTGAGGGTTCCGAAAACCGAAATTCCATTTTGGGGAAAAAAATCCATAGACGTGTATAGAGGTCGTGGCCGAGAACAGAAGGACCTGTGGATCAAAAATTTGAGATTCCAGCAGGGAATCAAAAGATCTGCTTTGGCTCAAGGGGAATTTGAATGATCCTGAGAATGAACTTCGGCCTGAGGGTCAGAAGGGGTCTGCACCATTTGTGGTATCAAAGCGGGATTTCATCTGTATATTTCAGGTGAAGAGAGAAGGCAAAGGAAGACAGAGTGTTGGAGACTCTATGATGGTTGTTTGCAAGTAGACAGCAATCAAGAAGACAGTTAGGAGGACTGTAGAATAAGTTGAAACACTCGGGGTTGTAGAGTGACAGCAGCATGTTTTCCAGGAGGGCAGACAGGAACAACAAGATTTCTACTAAATGTTATACGAGTGTTGGAATGAAGGACCCAGAGTTGATGAGAAAAGCTAAATGGGATAAATAAATTGTTGAGATGAGGGCAAGGATGGATGAACTTTCATTTGAGATGCAGAAAAATGCCAAGTTGAGATGGGTATATGGCCAGTCAAGGAGTTGATGGCTAGAAGACAGCATAGGCTGTTAAGACGAAAGAAAAATGGCCAGTCAAGGAGTTGATGGCTAGAAGACAGCATAGGCTGTTAAGAGGATGGTTGAGGCATGTTGAAAACCTCGACGGACCAGAGGAAGTGGTTCAGGTATGTGAACCAGAGACTGGGAGAAACCTCGGTAGTGAGGATGAATTGGGATCAGCTGAAGATCTCAAGGACTATCAAGAAGACAGCCCAGAAATTCCCAATTGCCAGGAGAGAAAAGAGTTGAGGTCGTTGCGGGATCTCACAGACTGTCATGAGGACAGCCGAGAAATTTCATGTTGCCAGGAGGGCAATGAATCGATATCACTGCGGGATCTCATGGATTGTCAGGAGGGGAGCAGGAAAATCCCAATTTTTCAGGTGGGCATGGGAATAGAAATGGGACTGTTTGAGAGTCTCATGAAATCAAAGGTGAGTTTGAATCATCCCAAGGAGCTGACAGAGCAGATGAGCTCAGAGATGGATTTGGATCAGCAAATGCAGTTGACAGAGGAGGAAGATCAGAGAAATATTCTAATGATTGGGGGAATTGAAATATTCCTACCACATAGCCCAGTTGAGGTAGAAATCTACGTTGTCGATGAAGCAACAACAGCAAGAGAAAGACAGCCAGCTATGACTTTCAAAGAAGAAGAGCAGGAAGATATGGTACTCACTCCATGGGAGATGGAGATAGAAATGTTGGAGGATTGGATGAACAATCCAGAGCAAGCAGAGGAGAATTTTGAGGAATCTCTCAAAGACTTCAACCACGGAGATGAACTGGTGAAGACTGCAGTACCGAGGTATACAACAGATGATGAAGAGAAATTCCAGGTTGAGGAGAAACTGGACGAAGCTGGGATTTAGTCAGCAGGAGAACTAGCAGAAGAGGAAGTTGAACAGCAGTTCAGTGAGGAGACTGCAGAGATGAAGTCTGCAGCAGAGTCGACACTTAGTTCCATAGAAGATAAAGGAGATGGCATGGGAGATCATTGTGATCTGTTCATCTGCAGAAAAATTTTGCAGCAGAGGAGACTGCATGAACAGGGCCAGCCACTGGAGCAGCTGGACGAAGTGATCGATAAGATCAGAGGGTTGATGATAGAGTCAGTAGAGACTACCAGCAAGGAGAAGCTGGGTAGAGAAGAAGCAGCAGTAGCAGCACAGCAGAAGCAACAACAGTAGGGAAATGAAGCAGATGAGCAGCTCCAGAAATTTGTTTTGGATCCAGGAGGATTTCAACAGCTGAGATGGGAAGCTCATGAGCAGGAGCTCATGAATTTTTTAGCTGAGGAGTATGATGCAAGAGCATCTCTCCACGTCAGCCAGCCAGCCCACGTCAGCGCACACATTCAATGAAGAGAGGCGTAGCTCTCATTTCAAAATTTCAAATTTGAATGTAATTAATGTTGTAGGTTGTTGAGCCATGAGGCCATGCTTTGCACAGGCTGTAGATAAGGAGGCCTTTAATGTTTGTAAGGCTGAGATCTAGATCTGATTCTAGACTAGACAACCCATTCAATGTAATTGAATAGGGTAGGTAGATTGGAGGAAAGAGCTCGAAGAGCCCCCTCATGTAAAAGATTGAGAGACCTTATTTGTATTATGAGAGTAGTGGTAGCAGAGTAGGTGGAGAGAATTGAGGGGAGTTGAGACTCTGTTAAATTTTGTGCTCAAAACACCTTTGTAAAGAGGCATTTTTATTAATATAAACCAGAGCAGTTTTTCCTGCATATTGTCTGTGTTATGTGAATGTTTATGTGTGTTCTTTATATGTTGTAGATGTATGTTAGGAACACATTTGCAGGACTTGTTTGATTTCAAGGTTAGAGGTCTTTGAGGCTTCACACCAGGAGGGTGTGACAGAACGTTGTGGGTTCTAATAGTCGTGCATAAAGAGTGCATTTCTGAATTCTGCGGGTTCATACAAAGGCGTGCCAGGAGGGCACAGTAGCTGAAATCATCAACTCAGAGGAAGACCTCAAGGTTGTTGAATACCTTGGAGGTAAGGCTGTGTATGAGAGACATAGTTGCAGATAGAATATCTGAGGAGTTCTGTAAAGCTCTAGAAAGTGGGCATTGAGCAGGTGCAAGAGTGCACCGAAGAACTCTACTGTGATTTCAGAAGAGGATAGGATCTCTGAGGAGTTTTGTATATCTCTGCCAGGAGGGAATTGAGCACAGGCACAGGGTGTTGAGGAAGAACTCTGTTGTGAGTTCAACAGAAGTCAAAATCACTGAGGATTCTAAACACTTTTCCAGGTGGGAATTAAGTAGATGTGCAGATAGCCACAGGAGAAAAGAACCCTTTCAGTTCTAGAAATTGAAGAAGAGTCCACAGAAGGATCTTCACATGGTTGTTGAACACCCTGAAGACTCAGCAATAAGTTGCTTGAGCAAGGAGTGCTAAGAGGGCATCATATTTATCCATCTGCAGGAGAAGGAAGAAGGGTGAAATCCCTTAAGAGATCTGAGTAACGGGAAATCTCAGAAGAGACATCACTTTGGGTGTAGAGACTCTGCAGAAGCATAGGAGTCGAAGAGTCCTTTGAGGATTCGAGAAGAGAATCTTAGGAGGGAGAGCATTTTCATATACGCAGGTGAGACTCAAGGTAAAGAGTTCGCAGAGGAGAGGAGAAAAGGTTGAGGCCTTTTTCACTTGGAGAATTCTTCCAAGTCAGGGAGAAAGCGTGGAAGCTCAGGAGGAGCACAACTGTCGTCGGATCAGCCGATAGATTCTGGACCGTTGGATTTCTCACATCTAGGAGGCAGCATAGGAGGCGCGCACAGGAAGACAAGATCTAAACCATAATATCTTAGTTAGAAAACCCAAAAACCGTTGGATCTGTCAGAAGATTCATGAGAGTTAAGCCTTCGTGAACAGAGGCGAAAGTCTTGAAGGAGGAGTTGAGCTATCAGGATTTCAAAATTCAGGATTTCGGAGGTCCTGATGACAAGGGGTCGGGACACTCCATGGTGAAAGTCTTGAAATATATATGGAACGTCTGTTGGAAGGAGGACACGTGTCGCGAGATCACCCACATTGGGGATTCAGACACCGGGACTCACAGAGGTGAGCATTTCAACTTCGCACCTGGTGAAGTCCCGAAAAGATCACAATCATCCATTCATTGGGACACGTGGAGGAGATCGAGGAACCCGTCAGTATTTCGGCTACCGGGGATTCAAGTTGATAGAGGATTTGTGTCACAGGGGGTCGCAAGTCGCGAAATTTTGAAACGACGAGGACCGTCCATCTGAGGGAGGACATGTGGCAACAATCCAGGATTTCAGGAGATTTTCTAAGAGGAGGCCATTTCAGCAAATCAGAAATCGGGAATTCGAGAGTTCCGTTGACCAGAGGTCAGGCTCTCGTATTGATAAATCCTGAAATAAATAATATTGTGGTCTTATGAGGAGTGGTCACATGGACTAGGAGCATATCCAGAGGGGCTAATGCTGTTGGACACACCTACCATACTTAGAGCGGGGGGGGGGTGAATGAGTGTGGGGATCTTTTTCCCAAAACTTCCCTCTTATACAAAACTCATTAGTTAGCATTCAAAATTTACTCATTACTCATTGTTGTCATTAATAATCAGTTATATGTGAATACATATCAACAACATATATCAACAATATATCATCAACAAATCATCTCCACAAGGAACACAAGATGTATGTACAATTTTCTTTTTATTATGGACTTCAATCCAGGGGTTTTTCAGCAACAACTGAATAGAGTACAAATACAAAAGAGAACCAGCTCTATATGAAATACTCAGCTTACATTCTCAGCACCAACTGAGATGAGGCAGCAATCCTCAACAGGATATCAATCTGTACCATAAACAAGAGCATCAACCATGCACCAACCTGTGCCA
>JASDQU010367059.1:0-11513 GCA_032191745.1 Picea mariana
GTAGACCCTCGACACCTACATATACATCAATGTTAGTTTCTACCATTGTAGTAGTAACATCCTACTCATTTGGCGTATCACACATGCATGTCTGGTGGAACTTTGTTTAGCCTTGCAATCATGGTGTATATGCATGTAAGTGTATGGATATGTAGGAGATTTAGTGTTTTTTGGGCACAAATTCGAGACAATATATGTCATATTAAAATACAATTTATGACAATTTCTTGGGCCCACATTAAAGTACAATTTATGCCATATGACAATGTGTCATTATCTTGATTTTCCACCTATCTCCCAAGTCTCACATTTTCCTCCATGTGGCCTAATGTCAAGTCATCCTTCAATCTTGTTAGTCTACTTATTTAGGGTAGCATAAAGACTCTTACTAGGAGTTTTGATACTAGCTTTCAAAATTTCCTCCACAGTATTTTCAATCTTGGGCTACACAAAATTGCCATACCAATAGGGGTGCACCATTATGGGACCTTTGATTTCAAATAAAGAACATGTTCCATTCCCCTATTGGGTGGATGTTTTCGTGTGTATAATTTCTCCTAGAATACTATATCTTATACCTTTGAAGGTAGAGAGGCATGCAACATAATTTTGTTGAGAAAGGATTTCCATCTACATAGTATGAGTGATTCATGAATTAAAATGGTCCTTCCTAAAAAGAATTGTCATGTGTTTTCAGTCCATGCTCTAGATGCTTATACTTTGAATGTGCATGTGTTGCCCAATGTATGCTAATTTGATCTTTCTTAACCAAGTATGGACTTCCACTTTGTTGCAATAGTTATATTGTGGGGTATAATTGTGGCCTTCATTTAATGTTTAGATGCTTCTCTTCCCCCCTTGAAAGATTTGGTTGTAAAATGAAGATTCATGGAATATTGGTCATTTTATTTGTATCGAGTACTTCATTTTTTATACAAACTTCATGAAAAACTCCTCCAACTCTTCCTTAGTCGCATAATATTGGGATCTAGTCCTCAACATTTTAAAAAAATAAATCTTGTATATCTTTTAAAAGAACACAACAAGATAAAAAATTGGTTGAAGCTCTCATACAAACTTATAGTGTTTGAGAACACAAAATAGAACAATTATTGCAACTATGGAAATAACTAAAATATAAACAAAGATTAAGAGATAGAGGCAAGGAAAAATGAGGGAATTTTCACACCCAATGGTGTTTTGCACATACATATTAGAGTAATGCAAGAAGATGTCTCCAATAAATACCATAAACTAGTTGGTTGTATTGATAAAAATGATAAGAGAGATACATGAGAGGGGAGAAACCTCTATTTATAACAATAATGATGCAAAAACCACAACTTAAGAATTATGTCACTAATTAAGTCATTAGTCCCTTATTATAWTAAAGAATTATTTACAAGTATAACATATGAAATTATTTAAGCATGTACATAGAGTGTAATATGTACTAAGGATATTGTGGCTAGGTACACAAAACTACTCTTATTTAGGTATTAGATTTTTCTCTAAAATGTGCATATTTATAGTTCTAGTTGGTTACAAGGGTGGCCTCCCTTTTGTCTCACTAGGTTATTATAGTGTCCCATTTGACACTTCCACTACCCCATTTGTTTTTTTGGTAATGCATTCTCATTTCGAGGTGGTTGTTGGAGTTAGCTAAATTTCTAGGGAAATTGGGATAGTTGCGTCGGGTAGGTGGGGTTTCTTTTTCTTGTTGTAAGTTGGTCTCAATCAAATGGTTTCCCTCTCTATCATGCGATTTGTGTTGTCCTTCATTATATCTCATTATCTATTAATTTGTTCTTAAGTGGCATTTTCCATGTCAAATGGTACATCTAAGAAGAATATTCTTGTAGTTGAATCCAATACTTTTCATGGATTGTTTAACTTTTACAATTGTATGATCTATAAAGTTTTTATTCTCTAATTTGTTTTCAACACTAACACTCACAACACCTATGTTCTTGTTATGCAAACTTAGGGGTTCTAATTTCAAAATTATTCCAAAGGTTTAACTTGTATTACTAAAATAAAATCTTGAAACTGGAATGTTGAACCTAGTTTACTCGTGAGTTTGATGGGGTATTAATCCACAAACTAGGATTCTATCGTCATTGTGGTTTGGCCCACCAATTGGTATGCCAAAACATTATGAGGTTGAATGAAAGTCTTGGAAAAAACATGGTGACACCAATCTCCAAGTTATTATCATCATTGAAGTAGATATTGAAGATTCAAGAAACCCTTATCATTGAGATCAATTTTTACCTTATGTTGCATTACACTTTGGAGACTATTGTCGCCCATTTGATTATGACCAAGTTGATATGATGATTACACTAAATCTCCCATTTGTCCATTAAGAATTCCTTAATGATGCATTTTTTATTGTTATCCTTTAACCAAAGAATTCCAATAAATCATGATTAAAGTTATGAAAAGTTCCTCGAAATATTTTCAAAGATAAAGAATACAAAAGATTTATGCAAAAATATCAAGTCAACTTGTTCTCTTTTGAGAATTCTACTGATCTGAAACAGATCCAAACCAACAAATGGGAGTAATACTCAATACCTATAAAGAAATTAGACAATTCATGACAATTAGCATGTTAGAATATTCAAGAATACCGAGAGGGGGTGGTGAATCAATATAGAGTTATTTAAACAAATTTAACCTTCAAGCACTACATACAAATTAACCATTAATCATTTCATTCATCATCACACAAAATCATACACATTGCACATGGATTTTTACATGGAAACACAACTGGGAGAAAACCACAAAAACTTTTATTAAGTAGTTTCAATATTTTACAAGCACCAACTTGAAGGAAGCAACCACTCCTTGAGTTTTCCAACACCTACTGAAAGGAGACACCAATCCTCTTCGAATATTTTAAATGATTATTCAATATCAAATCAACCTTCAAATACAATCCCAAAATCACTTCTTAAATATGCATACAAAACTGCTTAGAACTGTACCTCAAATATGCAAACTTGTAAGATTTGCCACAAGCTCAATTTTTCGTTTTTTATTCTGAAACTTGGACCTCATATATTTGGATCTGGTTTGCTTATAATGCAAAAAGAAGAATTCAATTTGGACCTATGAAGCTTCAAATATAACTATTTTATCTCGAACACCTGTTTGGGACTAGTTTATGGATTAGTCACAAACCCTAACTTCCGACTAGTATAACTATGTACCTGTAATGAATCAAGATCTGAAACTTGTACCCAATCTTCTTCGATATATTCTCTGAAATTCCTCCAAGTTTTTCTCCTCGAATCATCCCCAAAAACGTTTTATAGTGAAAATGGAAAGATGACTTGTTTTGAAGAAGAGAACCCTAGTTTTAAAAACCTCAACTTACACTGAGTATAACTCCAAACATGTAATGATTCAAGACCTAAAATTTGTATCCAATATTCTTCGTTATCTCTTCTGAAACACATCCAAGTTTATCTATCTGAATAGTTCTAGAAAAAAATTATAGAGAAAGTTCAAAGACGACCTTCAAAGAAAACCCAAGAACAAATCATCACACGACCTCATCTTCCCTTGGAAATTCACTCCTCTAGGAAGAAATTTTCTCCTCTTCCTTGGTTAGGTCGAATTGTTGTTTCTCAAATGCCAAATTAGGCTCTTATTTATATGATTCTTCTCCATGTGAGGGGGTGCGACCAAGGGTCACAACTTTTGGGCCGAACCTCTTCCATAAGGATAACTGACCTTAGGGGCTTCTTTACTTTACTTTAGGGGTTTCTTCTCTTGGATTCATGGGCCTCTTCACTTGGATTTAGGGAATTATTCTATTGGATTTAGACTCTTCTTCACTTGGATTTAGGGGCTTATTCTCTTGGTTTTAGGGGCTTCTTCACTTGACTTTAGGGTCTTCTTCAAGGATCCTTCAAGGCTCTATTTGTGTACAACTCAAAGTGGGCATGTGGAAACTACCACATGTTATCTCATCCTGTGAGGTCCATGCTTAAAATCTATTCTATAAGGGGACCGCTTTCGAGTTATATACACTTATGCCAAGGCTCCTTCAAGGCTCTTCAAGGCTTCTTCAAGTGGAACAACATCATCACTTTTAGGGCCTTCTAGGATTTGCTTTAGGGATTGTTATAAGGTTGACATCAATGACAACCAATTTTACAACATAGAAAACTTTGTAAAGTTGCAATGTGAATGTGAAATTCTAATAAAACAAAAACGAGAATGTGCAAGGAAAACAAAGAATAAAATGTAAAAAAAAAAAATGAATAAGAGAGAAGGCTGAGGAATGGGAAGTGAAGGGCCATGGTTGTTGGCCTTCCCTTAGCCCGAACTCTCCCTATTTCCTCATGCAATTTCACTCCCAATGGGATTTTTGGCCGAGGGAGGAAGATGATAGAGAGTCAAGAGTTACTTGTACTAGATATTGCCTAAATCAAATACTGAGCCCCCATTCGAAGCTGGTTTTCCCATTTTGGTTTCTAGGGTAAAATATTTGTCTTATGGTGTGTTTAAATTGTTGTATGAGCTCGGATATTTCCCTGTGCTTGTGAAGAGAAATTTGTGTGTGGATTCATTGTGTTGTGCATAAGTTTGGTTCTTGCTTCACTCACTGGTACATTGGGCCCATTTTCCAACAATTTACTAATGCATGTTCGTCGCCACAACGTCACAAGTATGACGAAGGAAACAACTGATTTTTTCTCGCGTCACCTTCATCGCAATTGTGACATGTTGGAATATTGAGAAGGGGGGTTGAATCAGTATGAACACTTTTTACCACTTTCAATTACAATATATAAAATTCAACTTTATCAACAGTATATCATTTATGATTCCATTCAATATATCATGAGCATATAACCATAAGCAGTACCATTCAACAATATCACATCAGATACACAGTACACAAAAATTTACGTGGAATCCCAAATGGGAGAAAACCACATAATGCTTTCTTATATAGAGAGAGATTACATTCATAGGAAGAACCAACTTCCCAATTCTCCAGCATCAACTGGAAGGAGGCTCCAACCCCCTACTTACAAGCTTCAGCCTGAAGGAATCTACAACTCCCTGAATTCTCCAGCTACAACTGGAAGGAGGCTCCAACTGGAAGGAGGCTCCAACTAGAAGGAAGCTCCAACTCCTTATGTTCTCTGGCTCCAACTAGAAGGAGACTACAACCCCCTGATTTATAGGCTCCAAATACCTGTGTTCTCCGGCACCAACCGAAAGGAGGCTACAAACCCCTTTCCTTAACTTTATGTCTTCTTGTACTTTCTCATTACTACCACTTTACTCTTTAATTAATGACTTGTAACTGTTTAGGGGCTTCTTAACCAATCTTCAAGGCTTCCAAATTCAGGAGGTCATAACTCCTCAACCGTGAGGAACCACATGATGTACCACATATCGTTGGAAATGACACGACAATGAATATCCATATATTAGTGTGTTACCTACATTTACATTGTCCTTCGTGTCCTTATTCCTCAAACAACTTTGGGTTTCATGACCACACCTCTAGGGATTCTCAACCACTTATCCATCTTTCTAGGGCTTCTGCTAGGGTTGACTAGGGTTGAAATCAATGCTTCTATAGTTCATCTAGAGTTGACATCAATGAAAACTAACTTTCCAACAATATCCCCCTTTGGCATTGATGGCAACACCCATACTCCACTCGTGACCAATGCTCCTAATCTTTCTCTTCTTATGTTTCTCTCCCCCTTTGACATCAATGGAAAAGGGTAACTCTCTTTGGGGTTGCTCCCCCTATATTCATGCCTCTAATCTTTCTCTTTACCCACCTTTGACATCATGGGAAAAAGGGTAACTCCCTATGACGATATGTCTCCCCCTGTCTTCATGCTTCTGATATTTCTTTCCTGATCTCTTTCTCTGACGATTTCTCTCCCCTTGACTTTTTTGCAAGATGTTGTGTAGATCAATGTAGGGCTTCTTGTATATACTTCCTTTCCTCTCTTCCAGGGCTACTTGTCCATTGGTGTTTCCTCATGTAATTCATTGACATATATATAAATCATTCAAAATTACTTGACTTCAAATTTTCATGGTTTGTCAAGTTCACATCAATGACCATATTTTTCAACAATTTTCTTTTGATGGTATGGCTTCTACTGACGGTTTCTCTTCCCCTGTCCTGTTGTTCCTTTCACTGCTTTCCTTTCTGTGACTAACTGATTCCACTTGTCAATATGATTTCATCCACCGTCATATATCTGTCTAGACCTGCCAAAAATCTCATGAATTCATCTCTGTCCATATTTCCTAATACTGTCCATGACTCTACTACGATGCTAACCCATCTGTTGCAACTAATCAGAACATATTCCTTTTTCTCAAGCTGAAATCTATCTTTCCAAAATCCACACATACTTCAAAATGTTTGAAGGATAATTCTCTTATCTATAGTAGCTAATGTGTAGACTCCCCCTCTTCAATATTCATACTTATTGGGAGTCTCCAAGCCAAATTCCTTAGAGAAATATCCGCTATGATAGAGATTAATCTTCCTCTTCATCTATGGATTCATCATTTTCCTAAATTTTGACATCTTCCTCTTTATCATCTTCCTGAATTCTGATATCTTTTCCATCTTCTTCCTGGATTGTGATATTTTCATCTTCATCATTTTCTTGGATTTTGACATCTTCCTCTTTTCCTATAGATTCATCATGATCTTGCGCAGGTGTAAATCCTGTGAGTATGATCCCTAGGACCTGTTTTTCATTCACTTGCTCTTGTTGTTTTTTATTTCTTCTCTAAACTTTCTTGTATCTGCCATTAGTGTTTTCCTTCATGAGAGGCTCTATCATGCTTCTACAATTCCGAGCTATGTGACCATAATTGTGGCATTTGTAACATTCAATATTGGAGACAGCCACATAATCATATCTTGCTTTAATATTTCTTTCATATGCTCTGCAATCTACAATTTTATGTCCAAATTAGTACATATAAAACAATGACCCAAAAATAAATTTTGATACTTGGGAGTGAATGATCTTCTTTGTGGTGTAGTCCTTCTGAATTCCAACCTTGGATGATCACGATCTTCTCTTTGGTTGTTTCCTTCAAAATGATTGAAGCTTCTTTGTTGCCTGAATGTAGAAGGTCTTTTGTATTCACTCCTCTATGACTCTTGTTGGCCATGATTCCTTCCTTTGTGAACTTCTGCATCACTCTTTTGTTCTTTTTCTTTCATCATGGAGCTTGAACCTCCCTCGAAATGAACTTTCTTTTAGTAGAACTCAATTTAGCTTGCAGCTGCCTTACTAATTTTTCTCATTGGATGACCTTCCCTTGACTTTTTTGAGCTGTCTTGTGTACTTCTTCAAGATCTAATTTAAGTCGTTGAATTTATTGTATGTCTTTGGCTCTAGCCTGTTCGAGTCCTTTGTTGACCTCGTTTTTTATATTATTCTCTACATTCCTTATTTGATCTCGCAGTTGATTTATCAACCGATTCCTCTGCCTTAGCCTTTCTTTCAGATTATCAATAGAAAATAAGTTGGCCATTGTAAAAGCTCCCAAAGAGCCTACCACCTTTGTAGAAAAATCTTCTTCTTCCAAATTTTTCTCATCTAATAATCCTCTGTGCTTTTTTACCATTGCACCCTCTCTCATGTGCATTTCTTTCTTCACCATGGCCTTTCTTTTCTTACTGAAAAAGAACTCGGTGGGAGGTATCTCCTCGACAGAGAAAGGCATGAAATCGCTTATGAACATTGCCTCTGTATTAGCATTTCATCTAGTGAACTATAATGGTGTGACAACCTCAATGGGGTTGTTGATTTATGTGGTCAACTTTTTTCTGACTTCTTCAGTAGTTGATTTCTCAAGCAAAGACGACGGTCTATCTTCTCAGTTCTTTATTATTGTCTCTTTTTTATCTTTGCCCTAGTTGTCTAATATCTCTATCTCTGGGATATTTCCCTTCTGAGTCGAGACCTCAACTTTCTCCAGGTTTTCCAGGGTTTCTTGTTTGGTAGAGCTTCCAAATTCTGTATTTTGGGTCTCTGCTTGTTGTGTATATGGAGATTTTAGGCTTTTCCCTTGTAATACTTTGGGTAGGCTTCTTCTCCGGTGTTTTTGGAAATTGTAAAACTCAGCCATTTCACCAGGTAGCAGAGCTCAAACTCGGCTCAGAACTTCTTGTTAAGATCTTACCCCTCAGAACATTTCGTCATGAGGGGATTCTTCATGTTCATACTTTTTAATATTGCAACTGGCCATATGGTTTCCCACGACCTTATGTGGGTCATGCTTCTTGAATTCAATGCTAACCAGATTTATCTCTTCTAAAGCTGCAACCTCCACCTTGGAGTGACCAAAATCCAATAAGGAAAATGAACCAATAGACAAAGGAAAATATGGCCATACCTTTTTCTGCACGACTTTTAGCTCTTTGCTAATCCCACTGAGTACAGTTTGTCGTGCAACTTCACGGCACACCAGTCTGTCTGGTAAAAATTATGGTAATGCATATGGAGGGACCGCGCAACTTAAAACTCTGATATAAGAGAAATGTTCCTCTATGTACCAGTCCGATACTTTACCCAGGATAACCATAACCTTGTCTGAAATTCTTGGCGATGGTTGACCAAATATAACAATATGCATCGGCACCACTACCCAATTAAAGATTTCATAAAAGAAATCTTTTGCCTTGTCTTCCCAGAGCTTAGAATGGTAATCATGAATTGGTTCTGCACTGTCTGGAGTCCAACTCCAACTCATCAGCGGGAAAGGTGTCATGAAACAGATAGCGTCCATAACATAAGCTGGCATAAAGAATGAAGTTGGTTGCCCTTTGGTTTTCTCGGTTGGTATTCTCAGATTTCGCTAGTCAGATTATCTAACAATATCTTTACCCAGTCAAAAGAAATTCTTCTGCCACCGAGTGAATAATGGGAACCCATGGTAGAAAGAAATGGGCCGTGTTCTCTTTTCCATAAATTATGCACATCATCATGGCTATATACATGAATTATGGTTCAAGCGATGGGATGGAATGTACGTCGTGAGATTCGGCTCTGAAATTTTTGGGGCGTGAACATCAGTCTTTGATCAGGTTGGAAAGACTCTTTCCATACTGATCACACTGCTTATTATTAAAATTCACTAGAAAACTGGCGTTATAAACAAATTTTGAGGTTGCAGACAATTTATACATGACCTATATGTGTTCCAGTCGAAATGACCCAACAACTACTTTCTGAGAGTTGAATATTGTTCGAGTCGGGATATCTACATAATCCAATGCCCATCTAATCATGTCGGTGTAAGGTAAAAGCCTCGACCTAGTTGCTATCTTATGCAATTCTTCTTGAGCGATAATCTTATATTTGGTAGATAAGTTATCCTTTTCATTGTCGCTTGAGTCATCAGGACATTTTACCACTTCGTATTATATGGTGTTGAACACATGCGTCCAGGTTTTAATTGTGTTTATACTTCTGGGCAAAGTATTAGAAATAATGTCTGTGTTCTGGCCAGAACTTTCACTAGCTGCTTTAGGCGCTTTCCGTGGAGCCATGATATCAAATTCAGAGTTTTTTTAGTTGTTACGGAGAATGAGAATGCAAAAAACTAGTTATTTCGCTAAGCCATCTCTAAGAAAACAAGAAAGTGATTCAGAACTAAAAATCATTTTTGCCTTAAACGCATAAACCATGCATATACCTTCACTGACAACGCATTTAATTCCTTTAATAAAAATATTTGAGCATTAAAATCTGATCCTATTTGGAATCATTTCCCTAAATCAGACATTAATGTCATTTATGGTCGATATCTCGGGAAAAGCACAGAATTTGAATGTATCCGAGTTAATTTTATGCGATAGATTAATTATAGTATAATCCTCATTTATTACCTTAATTAATCATACCTAACACTTAATCAAGTTTCATCGTTTCGAGTATCGGGGATCTTTTAAATCAGTTTAAAGTAAGAATTTCTAAACGCGAAGTCGCGACAGGTTTTAATTAACTATAATCATATTTAACTCTCTTAATTAATCGTGATTAGTTTTAAAATGTCGGGATTTCGGGTATCGAGACCTCAAAGCCTTTATATGTAAGAACATCCCGAATCACGAAGTCGCGACGAGATTTACTCTTTGTTAATCTTACTTAATCGTTAACGAACTCGACTTAACAATTTAATACTTTCGTGTGTTCGGGTATCGGGACTTCGAAGATGCTCAATATTGAACCTTTGTATTTTGCGAAATCCTGACTCCCGAAATTTCAAAAGCAAACCTTTATATAGATTGATTCATTAATTGAAAATGTGGCTCCATAATCTTCTAAGACATTTAAACCGTTGGATTGATCGGAGGATTTTATTTCGACGGTGATTATCCAAGTGCATTTTTGTGCTCTTTTTTTTTCATTTTTTTTTAAACAAAAAAAAGAAATTTATTTTAGTCTAAGGTTTAGAAAAATATATACGTTTCAACATAGGCTCCATCTAGGGATCTTGCCTCCTTGCGTGACGAGAAGAACATGTAGACTGAGTGTCTTTATTGGGTAAATTGAGTCATTATTGTAGTTCTATGAAACACATTCTGAAGAAAGCACAAAATAGGATTTTAGGATTTCATCCTTAACTTTGAAAACCCTCAAAACTAAATCATTTGGTGATCTTGAGTTAGGATTATAATAGTTTTCCTTTCCTAAAAATGACCTCAGATTTGTATAAGATAATCAAAACAACCTTAATCATTCTACCATGTTTTATTTGATTTTGTTCGCATCAAGGTGAAGTAATTCCAATATTTTAAGTTAGGGAGTCCCATTAGCTTAGAATGTAGATCTAGCCAAAAAGAGAAATAGTTACCAAAGCATCTTGTAACTCATGTATAACAGCCTATCAGATATGTAGACATTGTTTCACTGCCAGCGAGCCTGTTCAGTACCCCAGTGAAGTTATCAAATTTCTCACATTGAATTTCCTTTCACCACTTCAATTAATAATTTAGCATTTAAATGTGGAGATGAGGGAAATCATTTAATGAATTTCCTTTCATCGTCTCTCTTGGACTAGATGGGGGCAATCACTTAATGAATTTCGTTTCTCCATCTGTCTTGTTTCAAAACATGAAGTGGGGGCAATCAATTGGTATGCAATATACCCGGGAAAATATTTGTTTATAATTTAACAACAGAGGTCTGTCAACTCACTTTAATTGCTCTGGACTAATCCTCTTTTGACCATCAAATATCTTTGCCTTCAGGGAAGTTCTCAAGGGGAGTTCTTATTATATTTTTTAGAGACTTTCCTTGAGAGAAACTAATCAGTTTAATCCCATTAGAATGACTAAGAGAGTTAGGATTAACCTAGACATACTTCTGGTTCAGTTAAAGTTAGAGGAATTATAAAACATTTACCTATTCTCGTTTTCAAGATTTGTTTATGAGTTTCCAAAGTTAAGGTGAGACCTTTCTCCTCTATGAAGCTCATGAGAT
>JASDQU010367060.1:0-11534 GCA_032191745.1 Picea mariana
CATCGATACCAAACAAATTGATTAGGTTCTAAATATAAAGAAGCAATTCGTACCTTTTGTGTATGTGGCACATTATGGAGATCAAAGAATTGCTCCATCTGAAGTATCCATGTGATTGGGTCCTTTCCATAAAACTTCCTCATATCAATCTTAGGAACGTGGTTGGTCTTCAAACCAAAGTTGGAGTTTCTCCATTCTTGATTCACCTTCCTTGTGTCTTCATCATGAATTTCATGGGATGCATTTTCACTTTTGGGTGTCTTCTCTATTACGAAATTTCTCAATACTTCCATGATCTCCCCTTTTAAGCGATCCATATTAGTATCCAACTTAGCTTCCATTGAATCCATATTGGCTTCCATTGAATCCATCTTAGTATCCATTGAATCCATCTTAGTATCCAACTTAGCTTCCATTGAATCCCTCATCTCTTGTAGTTCATCTTTGGTTACTATCTTCTTTTGTAAATCATTTATGTCCCTACGCATTTCTTCACCTTCATCAAGAGTCCAATTAGGATTTTCTAGAGGCTTATTTGGTGTAGGAGGTCCCTTTTTGGGTGGCATGTTGGCCAAATATCACTTTTGAGTCTTGATTTTGAGGTGGTTCTACTAGACAATATTTATTCTATTATATCTCCCAAGTTTCGGCCCTTCTGGGTATGAAACTTTAATTTAGGTAGTTCTCTGATATTTCTTCTCTGCAATGCCATAGGTCTAATCAAAATTGGATGTGCCAAGTGGAATTTACGGTAACTTCCTCACAACTTGCCGATTTTTGGCCTTTCCATGAGATATCACTTGTATAGAATGCCCCGCACAAAATAATTGATATCAAATTATGAAACTCGTACCCAAAGTACTACAGACTGTCCACGATCCAATGCAACCAGTCCCACTCAATTTGGATACTCCATCAAGAAGTTATTCTTGTTTTACCTGGAACACCTTCTTGAGACTAGTCAATAGGACTAGTCAGATACCCTATCTTACACAAGGTATATCCACAAATTTAAGATGAAAAAAAATCTGAAATTTTTACCACAGATACCTTACTAATTTTTGTAAATGTCCTCCAGATTTCAGGGTCTAAAACATTACAGAAAAGTTTTTATAGCGAAAATTCCACAATGACTCATTTCAGGATGATTCCAGATCCCTATCTTGTACAAGATTTATCTCCAAAAATATAAGGCCTCAGGAGATGAATTTTTAACCCAACATACCTTGATCCATCTGCTAAATACCCTCCAAGAGGTTCCTTTTGAAACATTGTAGAAAAAAATTTATAGCGAAAATGCCACGGTGTCTCAGATGTAGCAGCGAAACCCCAAGACCTTGAGCTCTGATACCATATGTTAAGAACCAAACATCAATATAGCATAGAAAAACCTCAGGAAAAGTACGGAACGCCTTGAAAAAGAGATAATTTCAGATAATAAGCCTCTTCGAGGGGGAAACCTCCTTTTACCCCACTTAAATGTTCAAGTACAAGATGATTCAAAATGAAAATGTCTCCTTGGTATATATAAGAGACTAGGAGGTATAATTACAAATAATGGCCTAAAGCTGACATAATTAAAATAACATTACTAATCTAAATTACAACTAATGGCCTAAAGTCGACATAAATAAAATAGCATTACTAATCTAATATGCCCCAATTAAGGGGTAATGAGCCAACATTAGGGCTTAACAGATGGGTATGTGTTATATTCTTTGCATGTGTGTGTGTGGGCGCGTCAGATATGACAACTGCGTCTAACAATCNCATAAATAAAATAGCATTACTAATCTAATATGCCCCAATTAAGGGGTAATGAGCCAACATTAGGGCTTAACAGATGGGTATGTGTTATATTCTTTGCATGTGTGTGTGTGGGCGCGTCAAATATGACAACTGCGTCTAACAATCCCTCTAGTAGTGCTCTTTGTGTCATGTGCGTCAGGCACTTTCCTAGGGGGGTCCCAGGGGGGGTAGGTATGCCCCCCCTGGTTATGCGTAGCGTTCGAGGCAGTGCCCCGAATTTCTTTTTGGGCGATTTTTACAATTTTTAGCGGATTTTGTAAATTAATCCCGGATTAAGGGATTAGGGTTTTGGTATCTACAGAATACCTAAAAACATTGTATATATATTGTATGGTGAATGGTGAAATTCAATATAATGAATATAAGAAAGGTTTTCTGGTTGTGGGTTTCCGGTATAAAATCTCTATGTACTCTGTGTATGAGTCATTGATTAAATTATGTTTTTCTTAAGAATGTATATGCATTGATTTACTTCACAGGTTTAAAACTTACATGTGGTATCAGAGCTCATTTTTGGCTTCAGAGGGACGCCTTTGTTATTGAGGATTTGGATCGGTCTTGATAGATCAAGTTTATCTTGGGTCTGTGATAAACCTGGGTTTAGTGGGAGCTTTTGCATTGGAGATTCAAGTATAGAAAGAGGAATGGAGATCTCATCTAGAATCGAGATAGAGAAGTTCAATGGTAAAAACTTTGAGCTATGGAAGCTCAATATGGAGGACCTTCTTGTAGACAAAGAACAATGGATCGTTGTGGATCTTGGTACACAGCCTATTGGTACACCGTCTACTAGCACACAAGCTACTGGTACACAAGCTACTAGTACACCAACTACTAGTATGTCAAAGGAAGATTGGGAGAAGTTGGACAGAAGAGCAAGGAGTATTATTTGACTCTTCCTAGAAGATTCGGTTTTGTTGAATGTCTCGGGAGAATATACATCCAAGGAACTATGGGATAAGTTGGGGAATTTGTATCAATAAAAGTCCTTGGTAAAAAAGCTGTTTCTTCGAAATAAGTTGTATCATATTAGGATGGAAGATGGAGATTCCATGACAGAACATCTAAATGCCTTTAATACTCTGGTAAGTCAACTTGTCTCTGTTAATATTATGATTGCAGAAGAAGATAAGTGTATTACTTTGTTATGTTCTTTGCCAGAATCTTGGGATAATCTGGTTGTAGCAATTGGTAATACCACTCAATCTACATTGAAGTATGAGGATGTAGTTTCATCCTTGTTATCTGAAGAGATGAGGTGGAAAAGCATGGATAGTCATAGCACATATGCTTTATTTGTAAGAGGTTGTACCTAAGATAGGAATCCTAGTAAACCTTCGGGGGGGTGGGAGATCTAAATCTACAGGTAGATCTAAGTCTCCAAGTAAATCTTTGAGGAAATACTGGAAGTGTGGTAAAACAGGGCATTATAAGAAAGATTGCAAGTCTAAGAAGGTTGATAAACCAAAGGGATTTGATAGTACCTATTCCACAGAGGCAAAAACCTCCACTAAAGAAGGAGGTGATGTTTACCTGGAATCTACAAGTACACATGCAGACCGTGATGTATGGTTGATTGACTCAGGTGCATCATACCATATGACTCCTCATAGGGAGTGGTTCTCTGAATATGAAAAATACGATGGTGGTGATGTATTCCTAGGAGATGACTCGACAACAAAAATATTGAGACGTGGAAGGGTTAAGTTGTTGCTAAAAGATGGAAGGATTAGAACTCTCCCTGGGGTTCTGCACATTCCAAAACTAGCCAGGAGCCTAATATCTCTAAGCAAGAAGGATGATGCAGGAGTGGATACTGTATTTGGAAAGAACACTTGCAAGATGGTACGAGGAGCAATGGTGTTGATGAGGGGAGTTCGATGTGGAACCTTGTACAAGTTGTTGGGAAGCACTTATACTAATGGGTGTAACAATTTTGTTGTCCCTAAACAGAGAAATAAAGAAGACAAGACCAATATTGTCCCTGGAAAGAAGACCATGTTGTGGCTTCAAAGACCGGGACATATTGGAGAAAAGGGCCTTCGAACACTACACGGTAAAGGTATGGTTGAAGGAATGTCTAATTGCACTCTGGATTTTGATTTATGTTAACATTGCATATATGGTAAACAAAATCGAGTAAGATTCCCATCTGGTGCTACAAGAGCAAAGGGGATCTTAGAGTTGATACACAATGATGTGTTTGGACCTGTTCCTGTTCCATCCCTAGGTAAATCTGCGTATTATGTTTCATTAATAGATGATTTTTCAAGGAACACATGGATTTATTTTCTTAGAAATAAATCTGAGGTATTTGATAAATTTAAAGAGTTTAAGGCTCTGGTAGAAAATCAAACAAAGAAGAAAATAAAGGTATTGAGAACAGATAATGGTGGAGAATTCTGTGGAAATGAATTTGAAGAATTTTGTAAGAAGTGTGGTATAGCAAGGCACAAGACTACTCCATACACTCCTCAACATAATGGAGTTGTAGAAAGGATGAACATGAAACTGATGGAAAAATAAAGGAGCATGCTTAGCGGTGCCGGGTTAGAACAAAAATTCTGGGCAGAGGCAGTGGGTACAACATGTTACCTGGTCAATCGATCGCCTTCATTAGCATTGGATGATAAAACTCCACACGAGGTATGGTCTGGAAAAAAACCCTCTCTTCAACATCTTAGAGTGTTTGGTTGTGATGCTTATGTACATGTTCCAAAGGAAAATAGGAGTGAGATGGATAAAAAGGCTAAAAAGTGTATCTTTATTGGTTATAAAGATGGTGTGAAAGGTTATAAACTTTGGAACCCAGAAACCAAGAAGACTATTTACAGTCAAGATGTTGTGTTCAGATAGGTAAAATATGTGTCCAAACAGGGATTCCTACCAATGCAAGATGAACTTGAGAAAATAGAGCTTGAGTTGGATGATGCAAAACCTGAATCATCTGAAGAAGAGGAAGCAGAAGAAGAAGAAGAAGAAGAAGAAGAAGAAGAAGAACCTCATACCCCAGTATTGAGGAGATCAGTGAGAGATAAAAGGAAACTAGAAAGGTATAGTCCACCTGATTTCCATTCCAATTTTGCTTTATCTATTACTGATGATGATCCCAGAACTGTCAGGGAAGCAGTGAATTCAGAGGATAGTAAACTCTGGAAGAAGGACATGGTTGAAGAAATGGATGCTTATTATAAGAATGAGGCATGGGATATAGTTGAGTTTCCAGTTGGAAGAAAATTTGTTGGTAGCAAATGGTTGTTTAAGAAGAAGTTTAATGCACAAGGTAAAGTGGAGAAATACAAAGCTCGGTTAGTAGCAAAAGGTTATTCCCAGGTAGAGGGAATTGACTTTGGTGAGATTTTTTCTTCTATTGCTATGTTAACTTCTATTAGATTTCTTTTATCTATTGCTTCTGCTTTTGATCTTGAAGTGGAAAAGATGGATGTGAAGACAACATTCCTACATGGGGATCTGGAAGAAGAAATTTACATGAAGCAACCAGAAGGCTTTGTAGTGAAGGGAAAGAAAGAGCTGGTCTGTAAGCTAAAGAAGTCACTATATGGTCTGAAGCAATCAACTAGGATGTGGTACCAAAATTTTGACACATACATTTTTAATTGGGATTTGTAAGAAGCAGGGCTGATCACTGTGTATATTCCAAGTAGGTTGGTAATCACTTCATTTATGTAGTGTTGTATGTTGATGACATGTTGTTGGTAGGAAATAACATGGATGTTATAAAGGAGGTGAAATCGCAACTATCCTCCAAATTTGACATGAAGGATCTCAGTGTTGCTAACTTCATTCTGGGAATGGAGATTAAAAGAGATCGTGCAAACATGAAACTTTGGTTGAATCAAAGAAAATATGTTGAGATGATATTGCAGAGGTTTAATATGCATGGAAGTAAACCGGTTAAGGTTCCTATTCCTATAGGTGTAAAGTTATCTGCAGATCAGTGTCCCAAGACATAGGAAGAAGAAGAGGACATGTCCCATGTTCCATATGCCAGTGCAGTTGGCAGTTTGATGTATGCAATGGTCTATACTAGACCAGACATTACACATGCAGTGGGAGTTTTGAGCAGGTATATGTCAAAACCAGGGAAGGAGCATTGGACAACAGTAAAGAGGTTCTTCAGGTATCTTCGTGGCACTACTAGTTATGGATTGTGCTACCAAGGAAGACCAAGATTGGATAGAGTGTTGGACATACATGGCTGTGTTGATGCACACTGGGCTGGAGATCTGGATCGCAGAAGATCTACAAGTGGGTATGTGTTTAACCTATTTGGAGGAGCGATCAATTGGTTGAGAAAAATACAGGCTGTAGTGGCACTCTCAACTACAAAAGCAGAATACATGGCAACCACTCATGCAAGCAAGGAAGATGATTTTTGGTGAGCATGTAGATATTGATGTTAGATACTTTTCGTTAAAATTTTAACATCAATGGACACCATGTGGCCAAGTTCTAGTAGAATTCCATCTACATCCATTTTAAGATTTTAGAAGTCATACTGACAAATCTGAAGCTGGTTTTCTGTGAGCATGTAGATATTGATGTCATCTACTTTCTGTTAAAGTTTGAACAACAATGGACACCATATGTTCAAGTTATAGTAGAATTTCATCTACAACCATTTTGCATTTTTAAGGGCCATGCAGGCAAATCAGAGACTAATTTTTGGTGAGCATGTGGGGATATGTATTAGCTAACTCCACTCCAAATTTGGCCTTTATTATACTTCATATGAAATTGTTTCACTAAAAATACAAAACTGGTTTTCAATGCATTTTTACAAACAGTTTGTGTGCATGAGGTTAATCAATGCATTATTATACAACTTTTGCAATTTATTAACTTATAAAAAAAAACATTCTCTTGATAACATCTACATAATTTCCATGGCATGAGCTCAAAATAAATAATGATAACATGCATGTACATTTCATCATGATTAAAAAAATAAAAATAATACACTTATCTTTAAAATGAGTTCAAAGGCAACTAATTGTGGGTGAACCATTTTCTTCTCAACCATAGGAAAATCCTTTGTGAATTCCACCCTTGTGCTGGGCTATGAGACCACCAAGGTGAAGAAGAGTTGTCAAATCCCTCAAATCAATCTTCTCTTTTCTAAAATATTCCAAACCAACCCAGAAATCCAACAAAAGTGTAGAGGTTCAAGAAAGTACTTCCCTCCTCAATATTGGTGTCAATTCCACATGACAGTGCCTTTCCATCTCTCCATGGATCCTATGATAGTTGGGTTGCAATTTTTTCATTAAAAAGTCTCTTCCCTCCTCAAGAAGTCCCTATTTCCTCCACTGTTTCTCCCTAATTCGAATTCTCTCTTTTTTTTTTTGCATGAATGAAGGAGAGGGAAAGAAAAAGTCATAATCCAACTCTTCCACTTCCTTAACGATAGGGGTCAAGAGTTCTAGTTGAGATCTCCTTGATTGCATGAATATTGGAATTAGTTAATTCAATATAGGAGGTAGGTATTTAAGGATAGGAAATAACTACTTAAATTAATTATCATTTGATTAGGCACATAATTGTAATATCATAAATACTAGGATGTAATGTTAATATGACAATCTCATGAAATAGGTTGTAGATAGGATATAGCAGTAACCATGAGACATAGGTCAATTCCCCCCTTATAACCCCTTACCTTTCCCCTCTAGTGAACTCATAGCCCCATCAATGTTTCCTCCCTCCAGTCAACCTTGGAACCTTTCATTATATTCACAATGATCATGTTAGATGTCTATAAAATCTCCATGGTAAGTCTATGTCATGGCATGAAACAAAACGTAGTAATGAAAGACTTACAATATAAACAAGATCAAGTTCAAAGGGTTGGTGTCATGTAGGTTTTTATTCTACAGGTTGCTCGATTACTTGCTTCTCTTTTACTAACTTTTTCTTTCCACCTTGTCCTTTAGGAGCCATATAAATAAGCTTGCGTTTCCATTCAAACAACATAGCACACCAAATTCGATTTGAGCAACCAAGTTTTCCCAAAAAACATTTTGCCCAAACACCCAAAAATATGGGAACGTGTAGCAACCAAGTTTTCCCAAAAAACTTGGGGTTGTTGAGACCTCAACAAATTGTGACACATTGGGTGAAACCATAATCTCTATAAATTTATTATTTAACTATAATTTTACAAAAGAAAAACTTCTTTTTTATTTAGAGATCATAGTTTAAATTTCAAACAATGGGTTCCTCTAAAACCTTCTTTATGATCAGATCTTAGGGCATCTCAATTTCATCACCTTAGTGGATTATTAGAAAAACTCAAAAGAGGTGTATAATGAGGTAAATTTTCTTGAAGAATAACTCGTTGTTGAAGGCTATAGTCATGGTCACAAGGCTTTGTTGGGAGCTAGCTAAATATTTCTGTAAGTAAGTTGTTTCACACCCTTATGGTGTTGCTCCACTACCCATGAGCTTCCATATCCCTAATGGAGTCATCCCAACATCAAAAACCTTTCTCCACTACTGGCGTTCGTCCATATATTTGGTGAAGATATCTACATTTTCCCCATAGTAAGTTGAATTTCCTTTCCCAATCCATTACCATTTTGTGTTTTCTTTCATCACTGGCAGATGGGGGAAACAAAGGGTCTTGACAACTTGGTGAGGATGATGCCTATTTTAGGGGAAGATTAAGTATGATTGAGTAATTAAAATATGCTCATAAATTGCTTGGATCTGGATGTCTAATTGGTCTCATTTCATATGTTGTGATCATTTAGTGTGATTGAATGGAATCTTTAAGCCAAATGAATCATCACTTGATTGAATTTTCGATATTTCCATAAATTAGTCATTCAGAAAGGTCCAAAATTCCACCACTATTGTGATTTTTTAAGGTAATCTATAGAGCATTTGCTTGTAACTTTCCTTCCTCGACCATAATTGAATGGTATTATGAGAGTTTATAGGGATTAACAATTGTGTCTACCTTTCATAACACTAAAAAAATCCAAAACATTATTTGCAAACCGATCAACATATGCACCGACCATTTCAGAGAAAACTATTCAGAAGCTAAGAAAGAAATGGAAATTTAAAAATTTAGCAAATTTTAACTACCACAATTCAAAATTGAAAAGCCAAAGTTTTTAAAATTTCAAGTGTTTTCCCTTTAGCTCATTTGGTTTGTCCCACTTAAGCATTAGATATCCTATTTCAAAATTCTTATCCCTGAATAAATGCTTATCAAACCAACATTTATAACCTTTTGATGGGTTGCAATTTTTTGTTTAACTTTCTCATGCTCCTCTTCTAACCTAATTAACATATCAATTTTTCTCTAGAGAGTTTAAGAAATCCACCCACTAGAATATTGAGATAATTGTAGCGAAGGTAAGAAGATATTTGAGGGGAGAATAACTTCTTTTCCATATATAAGGAAATAAGGAGAGGTTCCTAGGGATACTTTGGGTGTGACTTGGTTTGCCCAGAGAGAATTAGGGAGAGAATTGTGCCAATTATGATGGTGATTAACTGCTATTTTTTCATAATTTGGATGATAATTTTTTATTGGTGGACTTAGTTACCCGATTCCATTGAGGATAATAATTGGGTGAATAACGAATAATAATTTCCCTTTCTAAAGAAAATATAGTCAACTTCAACGAAAAAAATATGATGCATTATTAAATACCATTACAAAAGGAATGCCAAACCTAGTAATCAGAAATTGTTCCAGAAACTAGATAACTTTTGTTTCATTTACATGAATTAAAGAAATAACTTCACCCCATTTGGTGAAATCATATATTGTTGTTAATATATAATTGTGTTGTTTCACAAAATTAGGATTGATTTCACCAATAATTTTTTATCGCCATTGTTCGAAAGGTGAATCAATTATAACTGGTTGTAGGTGAGCATATGGTGTTTTATCTCTTCCAACGCACAATTAGAAGACCTTACACTTTTTGACATAAGCATGGGAGTATTTAAAGAGTGTAGGCCAATAGTAACCATCTCTTAAGATCTTATGGGTTATAGTTTCTAAAAAACTTTCCACCAACTGGCCCATTATGTAAATCTTTTAGTACTTTTCAACATCATCTTCTTCCAAATATCTCAACAGAACTCCATGATAAAAAAAAAATATGAATAGAGCACCATCAACTGGTTAATATTGGTCATATTTTAGCCTTGAATCTCCTCTTTTTTAAATCCAAATAAGTGGGACTTGACCCATGATGTGAATAATATTTCAATTGATAATACCATGAATATGTATTAGTTGGAACATATGAGGATTTGTTGCTTCATAGTCAAATCAATTTTCCTAGCCTTTTTTATCATTCTAAATATGATTCTATGCTTCAACAACCAATTTACATAGTCCTTATCATCTGGCAATAATTGTAGGCATAATTTCAAGATCATATTCTTGGATCATTGTCATCTAATTTTCCCTTCTTTCCCCAAGTTATTTTGTATGAATAGTGATCTTACAACTAGGTTTGGGACAATATATTTTGTGTAGTTTTTAAGAATATAAGATTTGAATTTTTTTATAGTGTTACCATAACATAGGCTTTCTTAAAAATTTCTATATAATTCAATTGAACTCTTTGTAAACATGTGCTCACGACTGAGATCTGAAACTCATTCCCTTCAACATCTTTTTGAGTAATTACAACAACAAGAGAGTGATGTAAAATGGATGTGTACATAAATAAATCCTTTTCAAAATTAGGACTTTGTGATGATGGAGTAGCAACAATTGCAACTTTTACCTTTTCAAAATCATCCTTCTCTATTGGACCCCATTTGAATTCTGCATATTTATTAATCATTTTCCATAGAGGTTTAATGATCTCTTTAAAATCATAGACAAATATCCTTACGAAAATGAATTTTCCCGAAAACAAATTGCATAGACATTTTATCATGTGGTAAGGAACTTGAGCAATGGCCTTGGTTCTCTCAAGGTCTATCAATATACCATTTTTTGAAATCACATGTCCAAGTAATGTCCCTTCAATGACTTCAAAAGTATTTTTATTAGGATTGAGTGAAATTCTATATGTTTTGCATCTCTCAAAAATCTGTTTGAGATCTTGTATATATTCAGAGTGATTCTTGGAATAAATAGTCACATTGTTTAAGCATACAACCACACTTCAATTGATTATTCCCATGAAGTATATGTCCATTGCTCATTGGAATGTAGCTCTACCATTAATAAGACTAAAAGGCATTCCCTTGTATGCAAAGGTTCCCCATTTAGTTCAAAAATTAGTTTTTAATTTGTCTTTCTTAGAAACGAAAACTTAATTGTATCTAAAAAAATCCATCCAATAGAGAAAGAATATTAGAACCAAAAACTAAATGCAAAATTTGTTGCATAGAGGAGCCATATAATTGTCTTTCTTTGCACAATTTATATTTCTAAAATCTACACATATTCTAATATCTCCATTCTTCTTATGAACTGGCACTAGATTAGCCACCGAAGTAAAAATGAAAAACATGAGAGATAATTTAAGCATCAAGTAACTTCTTTTAGAAATACAATTTTACGCTCAAATGAGAACGCCTGGAGACTCAAAAGCCGTGCCACTTGGCTAAATTGCGGAGATGCTAATACCAAATACTTCCATAATGTTGCAAGCTACAATAGACACAAAAAGAGCATTTGGTCTATTAAAAGCGAGGGGGACGTGATCATCCGTGGACAA
>JASDQU010367063.1:0-11534 GCA_032191745.1 Picea mariana
ACCGGTAATCAAGTGGTTTCTACCATGTTCGACTTCGACACATGTAATCACATGGTCAGATTCGTACTTTGGGTGATAAGATTGAAGACCCTGGATTTTATCTTTGCGATCCATGTTGCGAGGGAGTATGTATGTTTTGCGACACATAGATCCACTGTGTATGTTTCGTGGCTATGTCGTCTTGACTGAAAATTTGTCGCACAGATCCACAGTGTATTCCAGTGGCTGTGCTATATTATGACTGCATGGATCCACAGTGTATGATTGGTGGCCATGACCTTTGTTTATCATGTCATCAGTCTATGATCTGAGTATGGGAATGCCTACCTCAGAATTGATATATATGATACTCTGCTGATGCTTGGATGTTTGCAGGTCTCTGATTAGATGTGCTCTTGGTCCTTGACACACACATGCAGCTTACAAAGTCTATCAACTGTCATTGGTTCCACTCTCCGACTTTGGGGGGCATTCTATTATCCACATTTTTGGTTATCAAGATGATAATATGATTATGTCATGATGATGGAAGATCAAACTCTTCATCAAGGACTTTTTCCTGAAGAAGGTTATACTTATCATTTTCTCAAAATCATATTTTGAAAATAGTTCGCAGGCTGCATATATACTCTCCTGCGGAAATACTTAATTTCCGCATGCTGAATTCAGCTTGATTGCGGACTTTCCGCACTGTGTTAATGGTTAGGGTACGGACATGTTTCTAAAGGAGTAAAATGAATAAGTTCTCTATCCTTCTATAAGGAATCTTCTAGAAGGGTGAGTTGGAGTTCGAATGGTTGGAAAAATACTGACTTTCCAGATATCTTGGGATTATTCCCTATTTAAGTAACTAATCAATCTTCTCCTATATATTGAGGAGATTACTTATGGAAATGGTTAAGCACAAATAAGAAAAAGAACAAGAAGACGCAAGCTAGCTAGAGATTGATTGGAGAGCTTGTGCAAGACTGTATGGAGGATTGAAGCTACAGCAGCAAGAGACAACANATGTGGTTGAACTTCTTCATGCATGAGCAAGTGTGTGTGTCAGAGCTAAGAGCCATCGAAAGGAGATCTACGACATCAAGGCTCAGGTTGTGTATTTCTCTTTCAGTTAATGCAATACATGAATATGCCCCTTTCCCATAATGATGATGTCATCTTATTACATGATTCCTTGATCACATGTATAGACTAGGTATTGAATATATTAATGCCTTTGTTGTGATTGGTTTGTGTTGTTGTGATTGAAATGACACAAGAGCATCAGAGCAGAGAAAGGAACAACAGAGATTAAAGGAGAGCGTTCATAAGGTATGTCCACCATTCATTTCTCTTAGTTCATTCAATATCGAGATCTAGGGAAAGAGTAGTATTCTGTTACGGTTTGTTCCAGATCCAGGTGGATCTGGGGAGATTGGTCTATGTCCGCACTCACGAATTTATCCATAAACAGACCCTTAATCATAAAAGAGGCTTTAAAGAAGGGTGCTTATCATCTGGTTAATTTTGAAGGGAATGATTTGGTGGAGCCTAGAAATGGGCTCTACCTCAAGAAGTATTACTCATAGGCAGGTCACTGTGGGTAACCTTTTGTAACATATGTATAGTCTTTGTACTATTAGTTTTTAGTTTCTTTTAGTATTATGGACATGTCATTGATACTATCTTTCGTCACTGTGGCAGATGTGAAGTGATTCCGAGGTGTTCGTTGGGTATGCAGATGGTGTTAGTCAGCACACTCGGAGGCTTTCCTCCGCAGCTTGGGTAATCTTTACACCTCAAGGCCAGTTATTATCTTCCGGAGGGATATGCTTAGGTGACACCACAAATAATGTTGCTGAGTATAGCGCAGTTATTGAGTTACTTCATGACGCTTTGTCATTGGGTATCTCTCATCTCCGGGTCTATCTCGACACTCAACTGGTTGTGTCTCAGTTAAACAGAGTGTACCAGGTTCATGATCCAAATTTACACCGACGATTCTTTAGGGTACGTCTCTTAGAATGAAACTTTGATTATGTTACATATTTTCATGTTCCTAGGAGGTTAAATCAAGTTACAGATACTCTAGCTAATCAAATTTTATATTGGCATCTTGCACACATATGAAAGAACATTGACATAAGCATGTAAATACATTTTTTCACACATGATCCATAAGACACAAAAGACCAAAAAACCATATATAATATCATAAAGTAACCACAGTACATAGACGGATGAAAGCGTCTCAAAAAATAGGACCAATAATGAGTCACAGGGCTTATGCCCTCAAAAGATATATGCAAGTAGTGCTCGTGGCACATAAAAATGTCTAGCTAAAGTCAGGGCCTATGGGCCCTATTATACTGGTCCACAACATTGGCTAAGAACCGAAACAATCGGACCCACGTCTGTGGTGCCCCCACTACATGAGGTTGCATAGATGGTGGCAGGTCCTTAATCTTTGCCACCGGGATTGTGCGAGTTAGCACAGTGAAGTTATGCTCAACCCGTCTCAGTACCCTCTCAGCCTCCCTAACTGGAAGATCTCCTTCTATTGTTGGTCCCCCGACGATGGCAAGTGTGGCCCCTGGCCGAGGATGACGCATGTTCCTCGCATAGTCAATAGGTCACACTGGTCCCATGTCTGCACACAATGAACGTATATCAGTCAAATACTCTAGCATAACAAAAAAATGATATATATAACAAAACAATATAAAAATTACATACACATCAGAAAAAACTAAAAATGTGGAGACTTACCCATCTCCCCTCGCACCTCACCAGGAGGTACTAGTATCTCCGGGTCTCTCGAAAAATCAATCCCGGCATAGGGGTAGTCCTCTATAACTGGGATCTGTCATGACAACAATGCAAAAAAGTCATCATCGAAGGACTCATTGGTCCTTTCAACACCCTATCGCGGTAGTAGTACTTCCCATCTACACACAGCAGGAAGAGAGGCCTAGTGTCCTCGTACCACTACTCGAGGACTAAATCTCGGAACTCTCTCAAAAAAGAATGAACATAGAATGGTCCTGAACCCGAAGTTCCTATGTGTCTGCAAACGACAATCTATCAATTGCCTCTTCATGGACTCAAACAAAGTGGTACTCCAATCAAAAACTTGTGCATTCAAGCATTGGAAAACACAGTTCATCTGTGTGTGGGACGCCTGATATAGAGCCACACAACCAGTAAAGCGCCCAATAAGAAATACTATCTCTTGTAGTGATAGGTTAGCAATCTTTCTTATAGGCACCTGTGTGCTCACGCAGTCTGTATCAGCTACATAGTATAGGCCTATCAATTCCGCTATGTTATGCGGCCCCATAGGAAAAGTCTGAAAATTGACTGGTTCCCCTCTCCTAGAGAGGCCAGTCAAAAAGTAAATGTCCTCAACCGTGGGCACCAGTGACTGCCCCTCTAACATGAATCCCTCTGCATCTGGATTCCAGTAGTCAACCAAGGAATTCAGTAGCCTAGGTTGTACCGGAATGAAAGGACATAGAAAAAATTTGAGTAACCCACACTGCATCAAAGTAGCCACAACATTAGGGTCTTCCCCGACCAACTCATTCACCTCTTCGTGCTCTCTTTCTCTCCAATGGGAATACATCCTACAAAACAAAAAGGTTCAGGAGAGTTAAATCCTTTCTTTTTGTGTCTTTAGCATTCGATAAGGGGGCCCACACGTCCTGTATTGGCGACAGTCGCATGTACACGCGGCATGTCCTGAGACATCCCACGTGGACCTAGGGCCGACCTTTTAAAGGTCGATGCCCCCCTAAAAAATGAAACCTAATGCATAAATAAAGACATAAAATGAAAGATAAGGGAGTTTGTACTTACTTGGTCCAGACAGAAGTTCGTTTCGTCCATTGTAGCTCTTGGAGTCACCACTTTAATCAAAGGGGGTCTTTGGGCTCCAGAGTCAATTTCCAAATCAACAATGGTGATAATGAGTTGCCAGCTTCTATTTATAGACTTTTTGGCCTCCTTTTGTCACTTTTTTGGCCTCTCTTATCATTTTCTTTAGACCAAAAATCATTTAGAGTGATTCAGGAGTTATTTAGGAGGGATTTGATCGGGTATTGGGACAATTTGTTTTGAGTTTTGAGTATTTTTCGACGGTCCGTGGATTTTTTTTTTCGACGACCAACTTGAATATACAGGTTAGGTTTCTACCCTAATTTTTGTGTCTTGTTGTCTTTTTCCTTTGCCATAGGATTGATCCCATCATGCTGTGACAAAGAACCATCATCTCTGCTTTAGAAGTGTCGCAACTTGGTGGTAGAGCTTACCAGAACATGGATGCCCTAGGTAGATCCTGGTTGCATTATGGTATTCATGCTATCTCTAAAACACTGTAGGCTCGGGAGTCCTTGTAGTTTTTCCTGAATACGAGTTTGAGCCTCATTTGCATGCTTCTTCTTCACTGTTGACCTCACCCTCAGGACTCCCAAAAAATAACGGGTCTTCCCCTTTTCATACCCTTTAAACATGAAAAGATTGTCAAGTGATCTTGTGGCCTTTCACGCTCATTAAACTGAAATTTGAAGTCACGTCTATCCGGCGATAGTTTACCCATTTTTCGGTCTTGACGGTCAACTGTACGAACAAAGGTATACTCTATGGAACTTCATCTCTATAGAAGAGTACTCTCAGGTATAATTTTATCCCTTTTTCGAGCCTGAGGGACTAAACTTACGAAGAAGGAACCCCCACGGAGTCCATAGTTAAGCTCTTTTCAGACTCCCTAAAATTGAAAAGATCGCCAAGTGACCTTATTCTTTCACACTCATTAAGCTGGTCCAGAAGAACATTCCTGATGGAGTCCATAGTTAAGCTTTTTTCAGACTCCTTAAAAATGAAAAAATGGTCGAGCGATCTTGTCCTTGTCACACTCATTAAAATGGTTTTGAATAGACGTCTTGTCGGTGCTAGTTTACCCCTTTTTTGAACCGACTAGACTATCTTCGAAAAAGGTACCCCAATGGAGTCTCCTTTTATGTTTTTCCAGACTCTCTAAATTTGAAAAACCACCGAGCTTACCTTCTCTGGGCTCATTAAACTTACATTGAAGGACGTTACCATTGTGTGTTTTGTTAACTGCATTTGCATCCCTTATACGCTAGCCTTGTAACAATTTGCTTCTGTGTCTTAACACCTTTGGCCCCTAGAGGATTTTGCCTGAGTATCATTCTACTAGAACATTAGTCTTGTCCTTGTACCTTGAACTTGTATGTTTTCAATACTCATTCCTCCATTGTAACATAACATTCCTTTATTCTTTTTCTCTAAACTAATGAAAAAGACAAAAAAAAAAAAATCAAATATACCCCAAAAAGAGGAAGGGAAAAGTGTTTTCTTTATTGGTAGCATAATGAGTCGCCCTTGGATAAAGCACATCTGTCCATTTGTTCATCAAACTACGGGATGTAGTACGACCTTTGGAAACTTTTCTCGCTATATAGAGTTTTGTCCTCTACCATTTGGTTATCCTTCCAAACATATGGAGAGTTTGCATTGCCTCCTGCTTCATAGACTTATGATTAAAGCCATGTTGCCTGAGTCTCATCATTTTTCATGCTATTGTCCAAAGGAAGTTTGTCACCAAGCCTGAGTCAGCCCCTCTGCAATTTGTCTCTTTCCCTCATACCCAGCCATCTTGAATGTCCAATCAAGTCCTTGTTCAAAATCAATGAAGCCTTCAGTCTGATCATCAAGATTATCTAGTCCATGATCGACGAGCCATCGAAGACCTCTGGGTATTGCAGTCGTACACTCATATTACACTCCTACCCAAGTTTTGAAGATTTTGAAGTTGTTTCTCGAGCTCTGAAGATCTCATCTCCAGCCATCAGGCCATATCAGCTTCTAGAAGATGGATATTCTATATGTATATCTTTTTGATTTCGAGATGTAGCTCCGTTGTGTATTTTTCACAGCTACTCTTTATATAGTGATATGACATGGATCTATAGTGTATTTGATTGGTAGACATGATTCTATTTTATTCCGAGCATGGGTATGCCGGCCTCAGTGAGACATTTGTTATTTTTACAGACGACACCTCCCGGTTCCTGATCTTTGGGCTCAATCATTCGACACATCAGTAAAGATTGGTAATTTATTTCAGCCATCAAATGCTCTTCTGACCTCACACATTAGGGGGCATCTCTTATAACCCTAAATTGCACAATACATGTTTACCTGGCATCAGGCCATCTTAGATCCCTTCTTTTCCAAAGCACTACTGAAAAACTCTTTAAAAATCCTATGTTATAAAGGCCCACGTGCCCTACTCCATTACTGCACATGTGTACACGTTAGATGACCTCAAACAACTCGCGTGGACCGACAAAAGCATGAAAAAAGGAAAGTTGCCGATGGAACACACAACTTTGGGTGAGTTAACTGAAACTCCCGGCCATGCATGGCTGAGGGTTCATCCAAATACCTAGCTTCTTCTAACCTATAAAAGAAGGGCTAGGGGTCCCATTTGGAGGAGGAAAAATATAGCAAAGAAACTCTGCCCATTTGCATATTCCATTGTCCCAACCCTTTAGCCATCCTTATTCCAGAAAAGAGACAAAGAAAAGAAGTTGGAGGACAGTTGAAAAGGATCCCAGGATCAGGTTCGCGGAGCGGTGGCCGGTCTCGACTTTTTGTAAGATGACTCATTCAAAGTAATAAATAAAATGCTTTTCCCATCCCAATTCATGAGTTATTCACAATTTGTTAAGTACATGTTTGAATTTCTAACCTGTTAGTCTATAGGTAAGATGCATGTGTAGTTGTTGCTTGTCTTGTATGCAAGTCAACATTGGAAAGGAGAACTGCGAACAAGTGGTCAAGTGCGACAAGGGATCAACATCAGATGCCTGGAACGAGGTAGGTTGATCTAGCCATGTTTTACTGAAAAGAAATAGGATTTAAGTCTAGGGACGAAGGTAGAAAGTATATTTTCTCTTGGTCATATCTGCATGCAAAGCATAACCCTATTTGCTAGTCCGTAAAGAGATTTCCCTCACAACACTTTGGGTGCCCTTTTTCATATACATTCATCCTTTTTTCCTATCCTTTACACCATGTTATTTATGGTTTTGATGTTTAAAACTAGGATTTAGGCTCAAGGTAACCTTCATCATAATTTATGACTTTTCATTTGATTTCTTGTTGAACCTTAGGAAAAATATATCATACTTTCTATTTGTCTTAGAGTAATGAATTATTTTGGATGTCGCTACAAATCCACCTACTATAGATCCACTTGCTACAAGTCTATGTGCTTTAGATCGATTTAGGCCTTTTTTTGTGGTACATATATATGGAGGTTAAAGCAATATGGTTAAAGAACATGACATTGCTACAAATCCTATTGGTTGTTGTAGATCATGAAAACTAAGACATAACCATCCCATTGACTCTTTTCTTCAAATTGGTTATATATTTAAATATGTAATGACCAAATATAATTTTCCTATACTATTAGTTATATTCCAATGCTTGGTTTGTTTTTAAATTAAAGTTCAATACTTTGTTTTAAAACTACTTGATATTATTTGTTTCTCAAGTAGTTTGTAATAATTACTCTTTAATTAGTTTGTCAAGAACATATATGTATAAAAGAACATACACCTTTGAAAAGGGGATTGTAGTATACCTAGGGAGGTAATATGGGATGTACCCAAAGGGAATGGGGTTATGTAATAACAGTGGAGGCCATTCAATGTAAGGTGGACAAGGTCCACTATATTATTAAATAATGCCCACTATGGTAGTTAGATATAATAAATGTAAGAGTACTTACTAGAAGGTTATACTTCTAGAAGACTCTTCCTCTAAAATGTTCTTAGGTGGTTGGTAGCACTATATAAAGGGATTCAAGAAATGTAATAAGACAAACTAAGAAGTATTGTATTTGGAGCGATAATTCAATAGGAGGATTCCCCCTCGAAGAGGCAAGTGAACAGGATAAGATCCCTTCCATAATACGATCCATTGTATGATGTTTTCCTACCCTAAGGGTTTTCTTATAATAAAAGTGTGGTTGGGTGAAATCATGAATATGGGTTACACTTTTGTTTGTTTTATGAGAAAAAAAATTGTATTTTCACAAGTTCTTCAACTTCCAGCATACAAAATTATTTTTTTTTATTTAGAATTTCATTTTACAGTAAAAACAAAACTTGTGAAGAATTGTGCTAGCTTTCCAATGACTATTTTTCAATTTTTTTTTATCACAATTTGATATGTCAATTTGACAATTGTTTAACAGTATGTTCCTTAAACATGAAAGGAATGATAATGAGTTAATTTTTTCTACAACAATGTATCTATTATTAAACTTACATTTTTAAGAAACGAAATATACTGCAACAATCTACAGAGACTCTATTTTATTATGACTATAATTTTGAATCTAACGGATAAATATTATAATTTCTAGAATTTTTTGAAGTTGACCAAGCTGAAAACATTGCAGATTTTAAACACATGTTTTTCTACACCTTGCATCTACCTTAATGTTTACTTAAAACTAAAATTTAAATATACCCTTTTGAAAAGAACAGTTTAAGGATTATGAATCTATTTTTTTCAACTTGTTTCACTATATATTTTTAGAGATACCGATATTTCATTTCACCGAATCATAATGTCTCCTGAAAGTATTATGTAGTGTTTTTTTTTTAATTAAATAAAAGTAGATAAAAATAAAGAAAATGAAAACAAATTATAAGAATTGAAAGTAGATTAAATTTTGGAAATGCTGATGTCATTTTTGAAACCAAATTCTTAATATTTGCAGGAGTTTGCAACCTCCGAAGTTCATTTAAGCTTAGGGAAATTCTTTGGTTTTAGTTTTCAGTCCCAAATTCCTTTTTTCAGCCGAAATACTCTTTCAGCCAAAAACCTAATATTTCGGCTGAAAGACTAAAATCTAACGAAAATCGTCAAAACTGAACGATTTCCAAGGTTTTTAGTCGAAAGACTATAGAGAGAATTCCATCGGTCGAAAAAAATGAAAAGACACGTCGTATCGTTTCATTTCATGCCAAATTGTATAAATATGCATTCAGTCGAACACATTTAACACAATTCATGGGATGGACAGACAAATATAAGCTTGGGGATAGGGATTTCAAAGAATTTCTTTTACTGATTGCAGTTGTATTCTTTTGTTTCTTTATTTATTCCCTCTGTTCCATAGGCTTAATTGGAGGATCGATATCGATACATGGTGGTTTTCTAGAGCACTTAAACAAAGTTTCGGATCAGATTTTTGGTTTTTGTTGAATAAGGTAATTGATGTTTGTTCAAGTTTTTATTGGAATAACAATTTATATGTTGAAAGATAAATGTTGATCATTTTTTCAAGGTGAAGTCTTTGTTGAACATATATTTTACAGATAACTATAAAAGTCATGGGAAACAAAAGTTTGCACAAGAGAAAATATGATCGCACTCGAGATGATACTCGCCAAATCAAATAAAGGAAAGAGCTTTATCGGAGAAAGAAGCAAGAACGTGCAAATATTCAAGAAACAAACGATGATAATGTCAATAGAGATTTTTGACAAGAAGAAATTCAACCAGGTATGCATGCACATATGATGATCGAGCACACGACACACATTGGGACTATATTCAGAAAGTACATAATTCAAAGTATGGAATTCAAATTTAAAATATTTTAAATTTAATATAATTGATTGTAATTACAAATTGATGTTTTTCAAAATTTACATAAATAGATTCGTCTCATAATGTCGAAGAATACGTTGAAACCGAAATTGAAGCAGAAGACGTTGAAACCGAAATTGAAGCAGAAGACGAATCACCTATAGGTATGTACATAAATTTAGATAATACAAGATGAACACTCAAATATATATAATTTAGTGAATTTATGTTCGTGTTATGTTTTTTAATATAAACTTTAAATTGAAATATGCAGGATAATCTATCAACATTGATGATGAAATATTAGAAAATGTTGATACTGACAAATTTGGGAAGAAAAAAGCTAAGCATTATATAAGATATCGAACTAAGAATATGTATAATACTTTTTTCAAAGATGAATCAGTAACAATACAAGATCAACTTTTACTTTGTCTAATGAAGTCAAGAAAGTTAAAAGAAGCTACATCATTATTGGGTATTCAAAAGTCGACAAAGGATACAAAGGTGACCCAGAATGTCTTTAACAATATAACTAGTGTATTAAAATCTTTTGGAAAATCTCGAAAAAAAGATGTCTGTGTTGCACGTAGAGTGATACAAACAACAATTGTTTCATCTAGCAATATAAAAGATCATTTGACATGACACATGGCAAAAATGATGGGAACGTCAAGAAAAACATTGCACAAACATAGAAAATTTCATTTCCAAATAGATGTAAATGATGAATTGGTTTGTTGGACAATGATTTCTAGACAACCCTACAAAGATAGACTTGCAGAAAATGTTAAAGAATTGGACCGTAATTGTTGGTTGGAAGCATCTCGTGTTTCACCACATACAAGGGATATGTTGCGATGAAGAATAGCATGAAATCAATATGAGGAACATCCAAAACATATATTTCCAATGACACAAATAGAGTTGTTCAATAAGTTCAAAGAAGAGCACAAATAAGTTAAAATTTCCATCAATACATTTGTGCAACAAAAACCATGGTTTGTTAGACCTGTCACTGTCCGTGACATGTGTTGTTTTCGTTATCATGTGGAGTTTGAGTTGTATTATGACACCTTTTTGGATTTTGGTAAAACATTATGGCCAGGTTCACCTCCTCCTTTCACATTCTGTGTTTTTATATCTAAAATTCTATGTGAAAGAGAAGATGATGATTTATTTTACAAAAAAAATGTGTTGATGGAAAGAAATGTGATCGTTGTGAAAATCTAAGTTTGTTTCATTCAAAGTATCATATTGATATGAATGATCAATCATTTTCTAATATAAGAGTCAATTGGAAGAGACATGAATATATGAGCAGCACGGCTCCACATTCTTCAAATGTTATTTCCAAAAGGATTGATTTGATGGTAGATAATATCAGCGTGATAGAATTTTTGAAGAAGTTTGAGGAAGAAATCTATAAATACACCAAGAATTCACATAGAGATCGATGGCAAGATCTACAATTCAAACAATCCCGTGAAGTGTTTCCACCAGGGACAATTTTGTCTGTAGTTGATTTTGCAGAGGATTACACATTCACTACGCAAAAAGAAATACAAAGAGAATATTATCATTTTGATCAAGTCATGATATTTGTCCACGTTCTATATAGACATGCTCAACGGAGTCTTCCAAACATAGAAAGCACCAATGACAATCGACATGTTATTAAAGAATATCACTTTTATATAAGTGATGATCAAGCACACGAAACACATTATGTACAACATTGTTTTGATAAATTTTATGATTCATTGAAAGAACGTGAAATAAGATTTCAAATGACATTGGATATGGTCTGATGGGTGTGCGGGTCAGTTCAAATCTACACGATCATTCTATTGGTT
>JASDQU010367065.1:0-11539 GCA_032191745.1 Picea mariana
ATCTTCTTCTTTTAATACATAAACATTGTTTTCTGTTCTTATACCTTTTGCAACTCGTTGTCCTAAATCCACGGATTTTATTCTACAGTCTTTAGAGGTAAAAATAACTTCACACCCTTGGTCACAGACTTGACTGACACTAAGCAAATTATGTTTCAAATATTCTACAAGCAACACATCTTGAGATTTCCTTTTTCCATTACTCAAACTTACGATTCCTTTACCTTTTATCTTTCTTGGTGCATCATTTCCAAAAGTTACATTCCCTGATTTGCTATCACTTAGAGTTAGAAACTTACTTTTGTCTCCAGTCATGTTTCTAGAGCATCCACTATCAATATACCAGGGATTTTTTTTCCTTTGGGCTGATAGCACTAGTCCACACTTGTCATCTTCTTTCTTCTTCCAAACTTTGACATTTTTAGTAGTGGGGATAAAATCTGACTTGTAATTCTTTAAGTGACAGTCTGCAACTTTATGTCCATAATTAAGGTAGTTGTAACATTCTGGTTCACTGAATAATAAATCATAACGATTGTTATGCTCATAATTGTTGTTGCATTTCACCTGTGTCCTTCTCCCAGTCATCACATGATTTATAGTTTGTGATTGTTTGTGGCTTGGCTGTCTCAATCTTTGTTGTGGAAGATAGTTATTCATTGAATATCTTGATTGTTCATATCTAAATCTTAAAAAACAGTTAATAGCTTTGTGACCAAAATTAGAGCAGAAAAAACAATAACAATAGAAAAAATCTTTGTACCTTGAAAAAGTATGTCTTCTTTGAGGAGGTCGATTTCTTTTATGTCGATAATCTTTCTGATCTGCAAATTCAGTTATGGTGCTTTTTCTTTCATTCCTTCTCGGTGGTTGATTTTCCTTCTTTGTCTCTACAGAGTGACTGTTGTCAATGTTTGAGGATTTGAAAAACTTGATAGGTTATGTATTACTTGGATGATTACTACTTGATCCTTCTTCATATCCCAAACCAGCTTTCAATTTTGAATTTCTTTGCTGATTTAGAATGGAGGTTAATCCTTCTGAGGCTTTAATACTTGGCAGATTTTGATGATACAATCCTTTAAACTTCTCCATTTATTTTCTAGTTTTTACTATCTCTTCTTCTAAGGTTTCACACCTAACTTTCTTCTCTGACAATTGTTGTTTCAGTATGTCTTCTATTTTCTTTACCTCTTCTAATTCCACTTTCAGCAGAGCAAAGTCTTCATCAGGCTTTTTACTGTCTTTCTTGAACTATATCAACAATTCTTTTTGCTTTCTATTCTTAATTCTGAGTCTATCAATTTCTTCCAGTGCACTGATCAGTTCTCCTTCCATATCAACCACGACTTCTTCATCATTATCATCATTGCCTATACTTTTATTATCAAAATTCTCTTTGGCCATAAGCATGAAGTCATTTGCCTTATATTTACACGAAGAGTCACTATCGGTGTCTTCTGAGGAACTGTCATTATTTGCAACCAAAATTTTATTCTTATTATATTTCTTGTGTTTGTACTTCTTTTCATCATCAGAGTTCTGGTCCTTTTTCTAATGGGGATAGTTAGATGCAAAATGACCTATCTTACCACAGTTAAATCATTTGAAGGGAAAATTCCCGTGATATTTCCCTGATCCTTTCTTTAACATTCTCACAAATTTTGCCTCAATATCATCTAATTCTGAATCAGTATTCTTGTCTACTTTAAAAGATGCTTCTCTAGTACTAGATTTATCTTTGTTAATTCTCATTTCATATGCAGTTAGAGTTCCTAGTAGTTGATCAATGGACAAAGTTTTGAGATCATTTAGTTCTTCTATTGCAGAGACTTTTGGATTGAATTTATCAGGCAAAGATCTTAAAATCTTCTGAACTAAGAGTGGTTCGTCAAACTTCTCACTAAGACTCTTCATGGCATTCACAAGTTCTTCAACTCTTAAAAAATACTTGCTAACTGTTTCATCTTCATTCATCTTTAGTTGTTCAAATTTCCTTCATAGTTGCTAACAAGTTTATCCCACATTTCTTTGGCAGTTTGAAGGTGCATCACCTTTACAAATTTGGCTTCTGCAAGTCCATTCAAGATAGCATTCAATCCTTTAGAATTAAAGCTAAATTCTAACTTATCATCCTTGGAAGCTAGCACAATAGGTTTTATGTATCCAGTCTCTACTACATCCCAAACATCATCACCTAAGGCCATTAGATATGTTCTCATTCTAACCTTCCAAAAAGAAAAAAATGTTCCATCAAATAGAGAAGGCTTACTGGATGAAGTCCCTTCATGACTTGTCATGTTTAAGCTTACAGATCTACCTTTGAAAAATAAAGGAACCTTCTTTGATACCAATTGTTGAAATAACTAAGACAACTGAGAGGGGGGGGTGAATCAGTTGTTATTGAGCTTAAACACTTTTAAATATATAAATACATTTCTTAATCTTTCTTCAAGTGATCATCAACATTATACAACATATGAACAATAAATGTAATGAACATCAGTCACGCATAAGATATACTCAAATAGAGATTTTCACGAGGAAACCCATAAAGGGAGAAAACCTCTTCTTTTTCGAAATGATAGCAGTCTTTTAAGTTCTGTACATCATCTCTAATTGAGCACCAACTCAATGTGAGGCTACTACCTCTGTTTTACAAGATCCAACTTGTTTGAGAGCACCAACTCTTTGGTTTCTCTAGCACCTACTAGAAGGAAGCACCAACTCCCTTAATATTCCAGCACCAACTAGATGGAAGCACCAACTTCCAATCACACAGGCTCCAACCTGTATAACAGAGAACACTTGTTCTCCCTTGCACCACCCTGCCACCCTGGTTTCTCTGGTTGCAACCAGATGGAAGCTACAACTCCCTGTGTTCAAGCACCCACTTGAACCTCTGAGGACAATAGTCCTCCCTAGAACCACCCAACCACCCTGAAATATGAATGAATAAATAAACAGACAACTACACAGATAAATCGATTCTTACCAATCTTTCTTTGTTCTGTAAATCTGGTCTTCTTCTAACTATTCTGTAATTCTTCTCTTCCTTTGTATGTTCTACAAATCAGCTCTGCTTCAACTTGTTCTGTCATTCTTCTCTGCTTCAACTTGTTATGTTATTCTTCTCTGCTTCAAGTATTTTCCTCATCTATTACTCTTCTCTGAGTTTTACCTCACACTGTGCATTTTTTTTAATCTCACACTGCGCATATTTTTGGTCTAACACTGTGCATCCTCTGATTTCCTCTTTCTTACTGTTTAATTCATTTTTTCATCCAGAACAACCAACCACACACAGTCTTTCTCATTTTATTTTATACACACACCCACGGCGATTACCCTTCTCATCTCCTTAGGCAAAAGAAAGACAACCATCCAAGAAACTGAAATGCCAATCGATCGACAATCATGAGTCCATTTTGCTAATAGATTCATAACTGAGGAGTTAACTGTGAGAGAAAATAGTAACCCTCTGATCATATTCCAGTTTATCTGCTCCGTTGGATGAACTTTATTGACATTGTCGTTAAATTGGGTTTCGGCATTTCGACAATCTTGTGGTCGAGTGTCTCGACACTTCATGTCATGATCTCTGAAGTTCCGATATAGATTTTTTTTGCACTAGCTCCTTCCCTAATATGACCAAGGCTATGATCAAGCGCTTATGCAAAAAGTACTTTTCGTGAATTCGCCTTTCGTGAGTCTGGAGATGAGGCATCTCGACTCTCCAAGTCGTGATCCCCGAGATGGAGCTGAGATCAACGGTCCATGATCTTGATGAATCTATGGTTTATATTTCATCATGAATTCACATCTCACGATTCCTTCGATGGAGGTCCTTGTCACTCCAAGTTGTGATAAGAGAAACTCCAAAATGAAGCTTAGATCAACGATCCACACGTTCGATGAATCTACGGTCTAGATTTTATCATGAATTCACATCTTGTGATTCCTTCGATAGAGGTCCTTGTCACTACAAGTTGTGATAGGCAAAGCTGCCAGTTGAATCCCAGATCAACGGTCCAAAACACATCATGAATTGACGGCTGGGATTAAATCATGATTTCACATATTGCGATTTCAATGGTTTTGTTTCTTACCTCTCCAAGTCACGAGTCGTGAAACTCTGAAATGGAGTCGATGGTTTAGATCAACCTTGATCTGATGGATGCGATTAAATCATGATTTCGTATATCGCAATTTCAATTGTCATATTTCTTGCCTCTCCAAGACGCGAGTCGCGAAACTCTGAAATGGAGTTGACGATCCAGATCAACCTTGATCTGATGGCTACGATTAAATCACTATTTCAAATATCACGATTTCAATTGTCATATTTCTTGCCTCTCGAAGACGCGAGTCACGAAACTCCAAAATGGAGTCGATGGTTCAGATCAACCTTGATCTAACGATCATCGGGAACCTGCATCTAGAAAAAGAATTTGCGATCGTCCTCCTTGAATTTCAAAATGTACACACGCTCGGGGGTTTCTTGGACCTTTTCAAATACATCTTCATCTGGAAATACAATTTGATCAACTTCTACCACATTACTTGTTCGATTAAGCCATTGAAAGTGCAACAAACCCTCATCTCCCCTAACTACATGAACACGTCCTTTCCGAGAATCTGGTACAACTCATGTCCCTTCTAGATACATCATTCCAGCCCGAAACTCTAGCATGATCTCCTGACAATTGAATCAGATGATGTATTATAGCATAAAGAATCTGTTATGACCAAACCCTACAAACCCTTCCTGCAACTTCTTCTCATAATTCCCATCTATTTCATACTTTGTGTACTCATGCCATCTTCACTATTGTACTTTCCATCAGTGAAAAGTATACAAGCATAAGCTATCTGTTAAAGATTTTCCAACACCACCTGATACTTCTTCACCTACAAGATCTTGGAGGACAAAGGTATTATTCTACTGAACTGGTGCTATGACAATTGGACCTGTCCAGAGCGCATCAAATTTTCCATGTTTTCCCTTTTCCTACCTTGCTGCATCCCATTTCAGAACCAGCTCCTTTGCTTTGAAAGTATCTTCCTTAACTTTCCTTTCAAAGGTTTCCTTCATCTTCCTGTGGTGTAACTCTGTCTTTTCTAGAATTTTCTCTCTGTCTTGCTGCAACTCTACCAAGTTGTGGATCCTCCTAGTTAGATCATTTGGTTCAAAGTCATCTTCTTGTAAAAACTTTGCAAATGGCAGTGCCAGTTGAACAGGAAAGATGGCTTCAGTGCCATAAACTAACTTGAAGGGGGATGTACCAATTGACTTTTTATTTGTAACTCTGTCATCCCACAAGGAAAATTTCAACTTGGAATCCCAGCCTTTGGTATTTTGTTCAAGAAAATTCTTTATGATTCTGACTAAACTCTTATTCGATGACTCAGCTAAGCCATATCCTTGTGGATAGTAAGCAGTAGAATGTACTAGCTGAATTCCCATCTCTTCACATAATTTTACCAAGTGTTTATAATTAAAAGTAGCAGTGTTATCGGTGACTATTCTCTTAGGGCAACCGAATCTGAAGAATATGTTTTCTTGCAGAAAATTAATGATGACAATGTGATTGGCATTTCTTGTAGGAATGGCCTCAATCCATTTGGTAAAATAATTAGTGGCAACAAGGATCCATCTATGCTGATTGCTAGAAGGCGGGTGAATCTCACCTATGAAATCCAGACCCCATTGCTGGAAAGGACCTGTGACTACAACAGGTTTGAGGGGAAGAGATTTTAGCTGTTATTTGTCTGCAAACCTTTGGCACTTATCACATGTTTTCACAAATTTAGACACATCTGAAAATAAAGATGGCCAATAGTAACCAGCTCTGAAGATTTTGTGAGCAGTATTCTTCCAATAGTGATGTCCTCCACACTCACTATTATGAAATTCAGTCATGATTCTAGTTGATTCTTCTTGGTTTATACACCTCAAGAGTATCCCTGTTGGATTTTTCCAGAACAATAAGTTGCCATTAATGCAAAAATTTATGGCTTTGAGATTTAAGGCTCTCCCTTGTGTTTTTGTCAAATCTGAAGGGACTGATAAGGTCTGCAGAAAATATAAGATGTGGTTGTACCATTCACAGTCATCTAGGTGAGGAGAAAACCACAATTTATCACTGCCTTTCTCCTCTAAAAACTGAAAATTTTCTGCATTTATACTCACCAAATTTATCTCAAGCAACTTACAATTTTCTTTTGCAAGGAGCTTGGCAAGACCTTGACCTTTCACAAGTTTTGTTGGCTTGATCTCAACATCAAATTTAGATAACTTTGCTATCGACTTACTCATTTTTCCATTTATGTCAGGTTGTATAAGCACATCTTTAACCGAGCTTGAAGGTACATAAGCTATTACCTTGGCTTGAAGAATGTAAATTTTGAAGGCTTTTAATGACTTGATGAGTGCATATGCTTGTTTCTCCAATGGTTCATACTTCACTTTAGCATCTTTCAAGACCTTACTGAAGAAGGTGACTGGTTTCTCCTAATCATCAACATTTCTCTGCAATAGTATTGTTGCAATTGTATCTTTTGAAGAAAATGAAAAGATATCAAACTCCTTTTCAAAGTCAGGACTAATTAAAACAGGGGCTGTCACAATGGCTTCTTTGATAGCATTGAAAGAGTGTTTAGCTTCTTCGGTCCATCTTACTTCATAATTCTTTCTTAACATACAAGTAATGTGCTTTGTAAGTTCTGCAACGTTTGATATAAACCTCCTAATAAAGTTTATAGTTCCAAGGAAAGACTGAATATCCTTTTTTGATCTAGGAAGATAATTTTTTTTAATGGCTTCTACTCTTTTTGGGTCAATCCTTACCCCATTAGTTGAAACAATATGTCTAAGCAATTTCCCTTCTTTAAGTGAAAAATTAGATTTCTTAGGATTAAGAGAAATGCCATACCTTCAACATTTTAAGAATTTCTTTCTCAAGTGTTGCAAATGATGTTCATGGTTGCTTGAAAAAATAGTTATGTCATCAAGATATATCAAAACAAATTTTTCTTTCTCTCCAACGAATGCAATGTCCATTTCCCTCTGGAACGTTGATCCCGCATTCATCAATCCAAATGGCATCTTTTCATACATAAATGTACCCCATGGAGTGGTAAAGGCAGTCTTCTCTTTGTCATCTGGATGGACAGTGATCTGATTGTATCTGTAGAATCCATCAATAAAGGACATCACATTTGATTCTGACACCTTATGTAAAATGTGTTCCATCATGGGCATCGGGTAGTTGTCTTTCCTAGAACACTTATTCAAATCTATGAAATCCACACAGAGTCTGATCTCTCCATGTTTCTTTTTGACAGGTACAAGGTTAGCAATCCAATATGAGTATCTGAGAGGTATAATAATTCGGGCATCCAATAGTTTCTTGATCTCCTTTTCCATGGTAGGCAACAACATAGGACTGAAAGATCTAAGTTTCTGCCTGAATGGTTTTGTATCCTTGTTTAAAGGAATATCGTGTTGAATTATCTTAGTGTTGAATGTCTTTAAGTCGTCATATTGCCAAGCAAAGATATCAGCAAATTCTTTTAACAACTCACCATAATCATCCTTTTGTTTTTTAGACAAATGAGAAACTAAGTTGACATATTTAGGATCTTGTTCACTAGCTACATTAAACTGAAAGACCTCTGAGTCATCTTCCTTCTTTTCCAATTTGACATCCACATCGTTATTATCAAAAAGATTTTCTAAAGGGACCAATCCTTTAGGGATTCTGTTAGTGGACAATTGAACTATTTCATCTGCTCCAATTTTACTTCTCAGCTTTGGCTTCTCAGCTTCTTCATCATGTTCACTTTCCAAATCAATTTTCAAATCTACAAACTCATTTATTACTGCAAGAAATCTGGTGAGTTTGGCATCATCTTCAAAACCCTTCCAAAACTTTACATTATCAGGGAGTGATGGCCTATACTTTACTTGGATTTCGTAATTCAATTTAGGGGTTAGAGGAGGTATAAAAGCATAGGCTGATACGATTAATGAATCAACCAATTCATTCATTGCTCTGGGTATGTATGAAATTTTGAAATCTGTAAAAGTATGAATCACTGTCAAAACTTCATCCGTATAGGCTTTCATCCTAACATGTTTGGCCTGGAAGGATTTTTTTACTTGCTGAATAATTAAGTTTGTATCTATGAATACCTATAGTCTCTGAATCTTCATCTCTTTGGTTTCATTTAATCCCAAGAGCAGCACCTCATACTCTGCAATGTTGTTAGTCACTTTAAAATCAAGTTTAAAGGACAAGTGAGTAGTTTTATTTGAAGGAGAAATTAACACCACCCCTGCTCCTACTGATTCTTTAGTACAAGCGCCATCAAAGAACATGGTCCAAAGGTCATCTTCTGCTACTTCTATGGGCTGAACTGTGGGCTTCCTAAGAAACAATGAATCTGGTAATGAATCATCAATTTGTAATATGCAAGACCCCATACCTGTGTCAACTGAGTAAATAGGATGGTTGGCTATATTTTGTTCATCACTGATGACATATACAAGCTGTGACTCCCTGTATATTCTTTTGTTTACTCCTCCAAAAACAGGGATAGTAGCATATGAGAGATCCATTTGAAGAGTTCCCCCTAGCCTCTTCATCCACTATCTTGATAACAAACATCCAAATTTAGGCGAGATCTCTACTACTACTACATCCACAACCATAGTTTTCATAGATGCCTGGGTCAAAGTTACAGCCAAGTCCTTGATCATTCCAATACATTTAACTTTCCGAGAGTCAAATGAGAAAAGATCATGATAAGAATTGGTAATCTCTAATCCAAGCTCATCCATAACCGCCTTTGGCATTAAGTTGTGAGAGGCACCAGAGTCTAATAGACAGTTATGTAATGTTTTGTCATGAATGTTTAGAGAGAGATAAAAAGGTGGACAACTTTCATCTTTATCTTCTATCATTTGGCCTAAAACAATGGTTGGCTTGTCATCATATATATTAAGAATATTAGCAAAGGGGGATATGAACTTGGGGTCAAGAGTTTTGAGGATATCTTTCTTGAATGTTTCATTCTTCATTAACTCAACCAAAGGGATGTGGATATTAATTTTTTGTATTTCAACCTCAAAATTAAAAGAATAAGAGGTTTTATCAGAAAATTTTACCTCATTTGAAGGATATTTCAAAACACTTTGTTGGTCATTAGGGGTCTGATTTTTCTGAATTTGTTTCTTGGCAGGGACAGGAGTAGGTGTGTTTACCTTTGAAGAGGTTGTTTGTTGATTCTCTGGTATCTGATCCTTTTGCTTGACAGGGGCAACAATCTTCTTAGGAGAAGATGGTGCATTCTATTGGGCAGTATTCGGCTTAGATCTGAGATTATATATGTTCTTCTCTTCCATTTGAAAAATACCATTATCAGTAGAAATTTCATCTATCTGTTCGGTCATTAATTCCTCTTCATAGTCATGTTGTGTCAGATAAGAATTTGTTGATAAGCAAAAATGACTATCCGTCAATTGGAAGAACGAGTATGGTCCGGGGTTGTCTAAATAACCCAAGCCGTTTGGTATAACTCATTCTGACGGCTTTAATGGCTCTGTTGGCCAATCTAAAAGTCCTAGAAGAAACAAATAAAATAAATAAAAGAGCTGAAATAACTAACTAATTACTAAACACTACATATATATGTACATATGTTTTAATGTAACTGTAGTGGTTGTATTTAAGCAGAAGATATATAAGCCTTGTTTATTTACATAATTTACAAGATGCAAGTTTTAATCGAAACTTATGAAAATCGATGTGAACAATGATTGCTTCTAGGAAGCAGATAAAGAAAGAACATAAAAGTATTTATTGTTTTTCTTTTATAAGTTTAAAGAATCTTACAAAAAAAATTAATGAAACATGAGCATGTGGATAGTCAAAGATGAATCATACATTCTAGTTTCAATGATATGTAAATGACAGAAAAGTACAAATAAGCTATCCTATCAGTAAATTAGTGAAGTGTATCCAAGAATCTGCATGAGTGGTGAACATCTGACTGCCATGTCCAAGAGATAAATCTACAATGAACCTTATGACTATTCTAAATACATTCAGAACATGTAACGGTAGCTTAGGTTTTAATGACAGAAAAGGAAACAAAAACATAAACTTGTGATCTCATAATTATACATGATTACAGCAAGATAAATCTGGAAGCAATCTATTCATTTTATCATTCAATTTAAAACTCAAAGATAAATCCCATTTTTTAAATCGAAGATATAATCACATCATTTGTATTTTGATGAAGCAAATGATAGATGGTATTTATAATATAAACCTCCTACACATCACAGATAATTTAATCTAAAGATATCAGACCTGCACATGCAACAATATTAAAAACACATAAATAACAACATTATAAACAAAAGGCTAAAACCAAGAAGGCATATATGTCTTTCTATTAAGTTTTTGGAATCACTTGTCAATTCTATAGTCCTGGAAGAATTTTTTTGGATAATAGACTTTAAAGATTGGAAAAATTAATACATAAATGATAATAATTAACCATGTATTGATAAAAAGGACTAAATCTCTTTAAATCAATGCATAATAAATTATTCAAATAATATGAAGATATTATAATGAAAATAAAACCATTTTACTCACAGGACAAATTCCATTAAGAAACCTGGAATTGCATATTCTTCTTTGAAAATGCTTCTCCATTCTCTCAAAGATTCCAGCCATCCATTACTCCATTTGAAAATAAATAAAAAGTTTACAAAAGATATAATATACAAAAGATAAAGGATAAAAATCCTCCTCTCCAATTCTAGCCTCCTTTGGCTCTGAACTTTCTCATATATTTATACAATGAATGAACAGTCTGGGCATCACTATTAATTTTCGCCACCTGAAATTTACCTCATAAAAAGAAATCAGTATCTCTCAAATCATGCATTTTTTGGGGAAAATATCTACTCAAAAGGTAAATGGGTCCATTTTGGTTCTGGGTTTTCAAACATTTCTTCAAATTCCTCACGGTTTGGCTGGAATCAGTTCTGCAAAATAGCCCGTATGATCTTGACACCTTTGCAAATTTTATATGTTGTTGCTCATAAAATTATTTGTAGCAATCCAATATTATTTTTGGACCAATCATATTGAACGTATTTGGATAATAAAATCAATTCATGATCAGATCCGTATCAAATATTTGATAATAGAAACCTGTGAAACAAAAAGAAACCTAAATTAATAACCTTGAAATTGTGAATAAAATAAAATCTAGAAAAATCAAAAATGAATTTAAAGTAACTATAAGTTATAGACAAACATTGTTTATAATTTTCTTTCAAATAAGATCTTAAAATTTTAGAAGCTTCAAGTTAATGGAGAAGATAAAAATATTAATTTTGGTTTTTTACAAAATCAAACAAATGATAGATAATTCTTTTATTATTATTATTTTGAAATGAGATGCAAAATGAAAAAAACAATTTAATTAATTAATATCACCAAATGATTTCATG
>JASDQU010367067.1:0-11534 GCA_032191745.1 Picea mariana
TCCCATACAATGAAATTTCTACCCAACAAAAGACCATAATGTTTCATCTTTGCCTTTTTTCTTTTGGAATTTTTATAATTTTTGTCAAATTAAATTTTATATTGAGTATTGTTGGAGTTTAAATATCATCAATAATTATTTTCCTTCATTTCCTAAAGTTGACAAAGTTGGATCCCTTTTCTAAATCTGAGAATTTGATTCATGTCTCTTCTTTCTTGATTCAAATATATTTTTATGCATGAAATCAACAAGAGGGGAGTTATCTCCCAGGATGTGGTAGTAATGGTATCTTCTTTACTACCCTTTGGCATCAGAGAAGGCATCAAAGAAATTGAAATTGTTGGAACTATGAGCATTGGGACATGGGAGGTATTTTTTGGATATACCCAATGGTATTCCTATTGTGTGCCATTCTTCCAAGAGGGATTTTGAGCCTTTCAAAATTGGGGATGATTTTGTCTTTGGGAAGGAGGCCACCACATGACCATGATCAAAGCAAACTCTATATTCAAAGGCAATGTGTTCAAAGTTCTATGGTTGAGTCTAGATTTAGTCATCACATACCAAAATTATGTGATAAGGAGAAATTTTATTAAATTTCCATAAATACATGTCTTAGCATAGCTAGTGAAACTATAATGATCGATTTTTGGAGCCACTAAGATGAAATAGGCCAAAATAATTTTTTATGGAAGTTAAAGGCACTAATTCCTAGTATTCCAAAGGAAGCCTTGGTAGTTTGACCCATCACAGGAATGATAGTTAGAGATTTTATATCAAGACCAAAGTTTGATTGTGACAATTTCTTAAATAATCGAGTGTCATCTATAAATCGGGGTTCATTGTGGATTTGAGATACAAAGTAAAAATGTCTACATGCATGTGGATGAATGGAAATGGTGTTATCCTAAAAATAAAATAAAAAATAGCTTGTAGCCATATGGAGAAGCTTAAGGGAGAGACATAGGTCATTGAACCTAGCAATCAAGATATGGGTGAGATTAATATCCTCAAGATCCATGAACCATGTTGGCTCAATCTCCAAGGAAACTTTCTTCACACATAAAGATGGAAGAGGGAACTTCTTTGGAAGTGGGGAGGAGTTTGGTGAATGTGAGTTGTCCCAACCTTTCACAAAGGGGAGTTTATTTGAAGGATGTAAACTTTTATATTAAGATATATAAATTTTATTTATATTCTTAATATCTAATTGGGAGGCCTTATTTTCTTTGTAACACGTTCGATAATATTTTTGTTGAGCAAAACTATAATAGTCGAACACCTTATTATAGAGTTCGTCTTAACTTGAGACTTGAGTAAAATAGAGTAGAGTAGATTATATCATTGTAAGAATAATATGTATATATCACATGGATTACAATTACAAACAAGAGTGGAAACACAAGGTTTGATATTGAAACTAGAAAAAATGTTAGTATAGGAGTGAAAGAGGATGCAATTGTACTAACCACAAGATTTAAATCCCAACATTGAGTTCTAAATTAGTAAATTTTTTGTTGTAGTAAATGTACTCATAAACATAGTTTTACTCTAAGGGAGATGTGTGCATACAAATTGAGTCGATGATGTGCTATGACTTGTCAATTAATCATGTCAATGGAAGCATGAAAAAATGGCATTTCCGTAAGATGTCTTAAGGTCCTCAACATGGTTGGGAATGTGCTGCCCCTGATCATCATCACTAAAGGATGTCCCTATGCAATGCATGAAGGCACATATGCTATGTAATGTTGTGGATCATCACCATTGGACAACATGCATGTCAAGTTAGACACTCGTGTGTGAATGCAATTGGGCTTCTTCCAACTTTCAATTTCATTAGGGCCCATAACATGGTCAATCAACAAAGTTGACATCGCCAATGGATGATGTGGTTAGTGTGTTGTGGGGTGTCGGGTAAATAATTCAAATTTGTTGTTAAATAGTGTGCATTTTTTATAGGTGGTTTTCTAGAGGAGATTCTTAAGAATGATGTGGATCAAATTGCCCAACTTGAAGATTTTATAGAGTGGAAAAAAATCTATTTATCATTTCCCCTTTATAGGAATCTCACATTTTATAGTTTTTATTTATTTCCCACATTACAATAGATAATGTAGATAAAAGATAAATTTATAATTTTGTAAAAAAGTTGAAAGTTGTGCTTAGTTTGGACTTTAAATAGAATTTAAAAGTCAAAACTTTGATTAAAGTGATTAAATAAATTTTAACATCATAGGGATTATCGAGAGAGTTCTAAAAAGTTAAATAAAACCAAAAACATAAATTATACACATGAAAGTCATTTCCTTATTAGTCCCTGCCAGCCGAAGGAAAGAAGGGACTCTAACGTTCGATATGGTTTTGACTGTCAATTAGTTTGTGATTGACTTTTAATACATTTGGTATATTCATAACTTGTAGCATGAGTTGTAATTTTTTATATTAAATATTTTAATAAAAAATATTTATCTAAAAATATTTTAACTTATGATTTGGATGATGATTTGCATGCAATTTATTTGTTCTAATTTTCAACTTAAGTTCTAAGTTTTCAATGCATCCAAAAATGTCTGACAAATATGACTAGTGCCTATTGTTCCTCCCAAATTTCAATTTCTGACAAATATGACCATTGTCTCCACCACTTGCATGCATGCAGGCACATGACCTGCTTATTTCTTCCACCACTTGCATGCATGCAGGCACATGACCTGCTTATTTCTTCAATCGAGTGATCAGGAATCGGGAGTTACTTTTCCTCCCTGCACTCCAGATAAACAACATAACTCTTTTAGATATAGCTACCATGAGCCATAGTTGAGCACAACCTACCATGGACTCTATAGAAAAGCTCAAGAATTATGTGCTCACTAGAAGAGATCCATATTGGACTTTGTCAACAACTATTTCTAGGCTTGCTTCTGATGATATTTAAGCAAAGGAGGCTACTTCTATTCACCTGAGAAATATGTTATCTATCGGTCATATTTTCTTTTCCTATCATGTCTGATTAGAAACCACAACTAGGTTCATAATTTTATTGCGATAGAGACATTTCCAAAACTCTTATTAATACCTTCTGTGTGTAGAAGGTACTTCTCCAATAGATGTGGGAACACCTTCAAACATGCCACCAGTGATGAGAGTTGAAACCACCTATTTGATCTGTCTCTCAAAAACGTCTCTACTTCTCAACTCAAGATCTGAGCATGAGGCATATTTAGCGGGTACGCCTTCAAACATGTCACCACTGATATGTTTTATACATATTAAATAATATATACGATATACATATAAGAATAAAGAAAGATCTGTTTGGAAAAAACAACAATATTGAGCTTACAAATGTAATGAAGTATATCTCACCTTCATAAAAATCACATTTCTAGCGGGATCGCCTTCAAACATGTCACCACTGATTGGTTCTACTAGGGGAACTCAAATTGGAGAATATGATTTTCTAGTGTTGATGGCGATGAAACAATCATTGAATCCACCTTGAAATATAGGTGAAATTTAACTTATCCTTTGGCTTTTAAAGTCCATCCCTTTACTTAAACCCTTATTGAGTTCGAACACAAAGACCAAAATGTGAATGGATATCCCTTCCATGGCTATCCTTTCCTTTATCCCATCCATGAAGCATGCCCTTGCCAAAAAATAGGAAAAGAGTGATACACAAAGAACAGAAAGCACTAATTACACTAATTATTCAGGCTGTCATGTAGGAGATATATATTCACGATACCGTGTAGTTATATATTCCCACGAAGGCCTTGATGTTGCTTGCTCATCTATTTCTCCCTTTGATATCCATCAAACCACACTATCTATTCCTGCCTATTTTCTCTTGTTTTGTATTAACTCTCTACCTTGCATGCAACACGAAAAGGAACGAAAACAAAAGGCCCCATGTGTGCAGAGAAAATGACCAGAAGAAATCAACCAATAATAAAGATGGTTAAGTGGCCATACACCGTCAATTTCCAAGAACAAAAGGAATTGAGAGCCTCTGCCACTGTCGCGATGACAAGTTAAGAAGGCAGGCTGCTGCAACTACATGATGGTGCGAGAATTCACATTGTCTTCATTGAATGCTGGCAGTGAAGTGCATAATACAATGAAGGAAACCTTAAACCAGTAGTATCAAGTAGTAAGGGTATTCAAAGGTCCCTTATCTTTGTATGTTGCATACATGATAGTAGACCTTATGAACTAATAGAATGATATCGGACAAAATTTTAGATGTGGTGTTTACTACAATAGTTCTAGTTGTTATGTCATAAAGTAATTTTTGACGATACATATAGGATGGTCTCCAGGTTACCAACCACTGTCCTGATTCCAAATATACTCAACATACTTGTAGATAAATCAGAGCATAAAGTGCCATATTTGGATGTTACTAATGGAAAACTAGGGCCGCTAGAGCCCAATTTTCAGCTATTCCTTCTTTGTTATTACTTGTTTGAAGATGGATATCTTGGACCTTTATAATGGGAGATTTATCAGCCAAAATTGAGTGTTATTTTGTTGTTTTCTATGGTTGCAATTAGGCAGTTAAATTTGAGAATAGATTATAATTATGTCATATGCAATATGTAGGTTATGATTCTATTACACTTTATGCATGCATTTAATCTAATATTTTCTTTCACAGACATAATCAAATTAATATTATTGATTCTTCCCACATCGAGTGTTATGCAGTGATCTAGATTTTCCCATTAAGGACACTTATCTAGTTCCATAAAGTACATGTAGAGTACCTCAACTAAGTAAAATTTAATTATACAATTTTGATAGTGAATTCATCTCTATCTTATAGTAAGTTGCATATTTGAACTTATTCCACTGTGTGTTTTATTATTATTGTTATTTTAATCTTTAACGTCGATGGGGCATGCATTTTATAGGTGAAGGAAAGGACATACAACCATCATACATATGGAATGGGTTCCCATGTGATCCAATATGGTGACATACCCATCAACGAAGATCCATTGTCATTTGAGCCTGCAAATGTTGTTGCCACCTTTGAGAATCATTTGACACAATATCTTAGAGAGAAGGATGCCGCTGCTGAATCAACTGGATGCAGATCTTCTTTACCTATGGAAAAAGGTCAGTAAATATTACTAACTTGAAGAATTTTATAACAGTGGAGATTCTTCTAGGATTTTGTGTTGGCTTCTTCAATTGTGAAAAGTATCAAATTAAGTTTCAAAATATGCAATTGCTTTGGCAATCCAACCCTTATATGATTTTATTTGTTATGAAACATCTGTGAAGAATAATTTAGAATAATCTATGGGGTTACTCTATTCATTCCTTATATTATTCTTATTGAATGAAATATAAGGAATATTTTCGACCATTACAGTGTTAGTGTCTTAACAATAGAAATAGACACCCTCCCTACTTGCATTATAAAAGATCCAAGCCTGATTCCACAGAAAAGTTGGAAGCTCAAAAAGAATTGATTGAGTCCCCTTAGGAAGGAAGACTCCACATTCAGAACATAGCCGGGAGTATCCTTCTTGTCGTAACTCTAGGCAATGTAGGGGTCGTAGACGAGATTGTAAGGCATGTAGGTCCAAAGATTTGTGTGCTTGCCTATGCCCTTCACCTTCTTCACCACTTTGTTCACATCCACGTATCCAGTGACCGTCAACTTTTGTTGTTTTTTTGTTCACGTCCACCGACTGCATGCTTGCACATTCGATACTCATCATATAATATCAATTGTTCCAAATCATTCACCTCATATTACACAATTATATATATAGCCTCAATGCTCACCTTTCATGGAGGAGACATACTTCTTCACTTTCCTCTCATACCCATCACAGTCCATGCAGACCTTCATCTCTGCAGTTTGCATAGGCTCCAGTAAACAACGCTCAACTGACATAATAATTAGCGTTAGGAGCAAGTAAGAAAGCATGTGTATCATTTTGGTTCGAATGTCTGACATTGATCATTCCCATATGCTTTCTTCTTGTTGCAAGTCGTATGTTTTGAATTTCAAGCATAAATGAGCCAACATTTGCTATTGCAATTACAATGGCAGTTGATTCATTCTCGCATGATCCAGAAGCTTATTGCTTAGGATCCTCATGCACACTATCATATCCACCAGTTGTCAACCCTCTACATGTAAATGCAAGTGTCAAATAACATGCTGTAGCGATTAACATTAAGAGGAACACATAGATATGCTTGAGTGTCAGTGGTTAACACTACGAGGAACACTAGGAAAGCTAAATGCAATGCATTGTCATGATTACATGGTCAACGACAATTGAGCTTCTCATAAGTCGACATGTTGAACAAACCTTTTCTTTCTTTAACAGTTTGAAACATAGATTTTATTTTTTTATTTTTTATTTTGTTCTATGTACATGCATGGTCCAATTTGATACGGAGTTCTCTTATAAAGAGACTCTTTGCCTTAATTCTTTAAGCTTATGCCATGATCGGTGATAGCTGCATTTTCCTTGCTAAAGGAAAGGGAAACAATGGAAATTTTAGATAAAACAATTCCAGATAATCGGTGATAGCTCCATTTGACTTGCTAAAGGAAAGGGAACAATGGAAATTTTAGATAAGACAATGCCAGAGATTGATAATGAGTTCTTCCATTTTTACTATTTTTTAACCTTTTAGAAAACTTCTTCTATGAGAAAACTTTTCCAAATTACAGGAATGAGGTTATTACGATGTTTATCCTTACTGGCATAAACTGTTATGTTGTAATAAAAATATATCACTAGAGAATGATAGACATGAGACAGATAGACATTAGGCAATGGGAGCTTTTATTTATGAATATTTAAAAGAGAGTTTGTTTTTTCTTATATACTTAACACTATTGTGGTCTTTTGATGTTGGAGAGATTTATTAAATATTTTGTTCAATGTTTCTGTACTTTTTCATAATTTTCTGGTACTAAAGAATTCTTAGTTTGCAATGGAGTCAAAGTATTCCTCCACTGATATGCTCAAGGTTGAAGCTGGAATTGGGCAACTTGCTTCTTTCCAACATGGTTGAGAGTCCCAAAAGCTCTGGAGAATATAGCCAAAGCAAATATGATCAAGGTAACATCGATAACACACAATTTGTCTAAATCCATGAGGTTGTATCTAAAAACAATTCATAATTTAGATTGATAATTTAGACAAGTGTTATAGGTTGTGGGGCTAGAAAGATTGCAAGGATCACTTATGTATTTCCTACTATATTAATCGTTGTTGTCTATCCTACTTATAATTTAGATATGTTAATGTACAAAACATACACAATGGTTTTGAGTCTTGACTTTAAACTAACTAAGCTCATGGCTCAAACTCTTCGATGCCCACACATCTTTTGTTTATATAAGTAACGACATAACACATTAAATAACAAAACAAAAATGTTTTATATTATAATAATAATAATAATAATAATAATTTATTTTTAAGGTCATGGCCAAGCTAGCACACCAAATTGGTGTATGAGACCCCCTTGTTTGTGGGACAAGGGACCCCCCTCCACCCAACGATTTGACTGGTAAAGTCTATGAAAGTATACATACCCTACCCCCTCTAGATTTGAGCCTGCTGTAAAAAAAATTATATATAAATAATTTTTTTGTTATTAAATATTATTAAATTAATATTTCAAAAAATTAATATTAATATAAAATTAAACAAATATTTTAATATTTTAATATTAATTTATATAATTTATTATTTTATTAAATATTTATTTTTCAATTAAATCAATATATTATTTAAATAAATATTTAATATCAAATTCAATTTACAACAAATACATCACTATTATTGCATCCCTATTACGACAAGGACATCATTACTACTTTAGCATTTGTTTAACTAGTTATTGATTTATCATAATATTATGTGGGTGACAAATCATCTGCAAACTACTAACATCTATAAAGCTAGCTACATATGTTTTTTTTTAAATATTTTGAAAACTATGAACCCTGACCCTATAGGTAATCCAAAACCCCAAATCTTACAACTAAGAAGATGAGAACACACTCACCACAATATGATGAAAGGGTTATAATAAATTTCGTTCAATAAATTAACTCAATGGCAAGACATAACAAAGCATTGAAAAGGATAAAGCGATCATGTAAATGTTTGTATCATAGTAGAGTATATATTTCTTCATAAGTATAGCGTTTATGTATTTGCAATATCAATATTAAAAATTGTCATCCATTTAAATATTCAACAATGTAAAGTGTTCCTAGAGTGTGCACCATGGCAGTGCCCTAAAGGTTGGGTGCAAATAGAGAGAATATAATATTACAATGCTTATCAATAATCCTAATTACTTTAAGTGTTAAGAACACTTTCCCTATTCATATTACCTTTTTATTCGAGAAGGATTATGACATTTATGTTGTTTTTGGCACTATGGAGAGAGCCCGACTCACAACAAATAATAAATCATTGTTGTATAATTAATACATTTTGAGAAAGTTTCCTTATATGAATGTTTAATTACATATATATGAATATTTAATTACTTATAGTTTTCGAAAATTTTATGATTAGTTTGATTAATTTAGTAATAAGACTTTAAAAGTTACAATTAATAAAAATAAAAATAAAAATAAATAAAATTAATTATATTATTTAATTAAAAATAAAAAGTTATTATTAAAAATTTTGAATAACATAAAAAGTTTAAAAATTAAAATAAAATTAATACAAAATCAATGATAAACTTACTATAATAATTTATAGGTTTCAATAAAAATTAATAAATAATAAATTAAATAATAAAACAAAACTGATTTTTTTTTAACATCTTAACAAGGTAAATAAAAAATATTTAAACATTACACATTTCTTAATCATCAACTATGTTTTTAATCACTACATTATAAGATCATCCCTTACTAATCATACAAACTTTATAAGATCATCCCTGAGCATGAGTACAATGTATGTAGGAAACGACCATCTTATTAATGATATTTGATCATAAATATATAAAATACATTTGAGATTAAATATTATGAGAAAAGTTTGATTAAGAATTTTATTAAAAAATGTTTGAAAAGATAATTTTTTGTTATTTAAAATGATGATGATGGTTAACATTTATTGAAATTAAATTTGTTATATCAAACTTTAATAAAGGTGAGAAATTATTTGGTTTGTTTTAAAATTTTATTTTTTACTAAAAAAGATTTAAGAGAAGTATTAGTAAATCACCATATTTTTTATGAGTTAAAATGTTAGGAAGGTCGATCTTGTAACAAATATTTTGAAATTGTGATCTAATATGGGTGTACGCAGGACATTCTAAGAGAAAATTATTTTCATCTTCAACCTTCTTAGTGTCACAAGGATGACAAATTCTTTCGACCCACGACATTTTAGGAATTTTCCAATGCCTTGTTTCACTGTGGAGGTCATGAGAGTTTGTTCTTATTTTAGCAATGCTGATTTTCTTCTTTACGCTAGTCAAAATATAGAGATAGTTTTGATCTTCTAGATTAGGGTTGATCACATCCTTATAGTATCTTAATTTCTTTTATCCTATAATTATTTATTGCACCACAATTTCTCCTTAAATTTAGATGTAATAGTATCTTGAATATTCTTGTTATTATGCAAAGTGACCTCTTCCTTTATTCCCTAATGATTTGTCCAAGATTTGAAATATTTATGCCAATCTCACTTGAGTTGCAAGTTGGTTTGACTGGAGTTTGAAGCAACCTTAGGAACCCTCTTGTCTTCCATGTTGTTTATCTTTTTCTTGTACATTAAGTACATAGAAATAGTTTTTCTCTAAATGGGGAAAATAATTGCTTCTATGAGGAGGATAGGATATGGTGTATTGCTTTTAATTTTGAGATTATCAGTGATAAAACACTTTTGTATTTTCTCTATCTTTCTCCATGATTCTCTAGAGATGTTGTCGCCCCAAACTTCATATCCATATAAGATAACAGGAGTGATGAGAGTCTCAAAGAGGAGTTTCTTCTTATCCCATAGTCAAAGGTCTGTTGATTTACAAAATTTTTCAAGTCCATAATAGGCTTTCTACCCTCCATTTATCTTTTTGTCAATGCTATAGTTCTAGTTAAACTTGTGATAAAGATCAATTTTGAGATATTTGTATGAAGCCAGTTCCTTCAAGTTGTAGTTTTCATACACAGAATTAGCATAAGTGATATTTCTTGATTTAATTATTATAATCTTTGTTTTGTCAATGTTAATAGTCATACCCATACTAGAGAAAAAATTCTTGAGAAGTTTTAGTTTCTTGTGGAGATCATAGAGACTCCTTACCATAAGAACAATATCATCAGTGTAAATAAGAAGGATGATGACTATACTAGCTAGAGTCTAGCCAACACTACTCACATCTTACAAAAAACTCTCTAACTTATCAATGTATATGCCAAAAAGGGTAGGGGAAAAGGGACAACCTTGTTTAACTCTTATATATAACAATTATTTTCTTACGAGTAGCCCTCAATATTCCTAAAATTGGAAATAATATTCTCATACAACCTTATCACAACAACTCTCAACTCAAAAGGGACTTTTAGCTCTTCTAATCTACTCCAAAGGTTAGTCTTGGCCATTGTGTCAAAATCTTATATAAAGTCAATGAAACAACAAAGGAGATTGGTTTTATTATTGAAACACTCCTCTACAATGATCCTAAGCATAACAAGGTGATCCATGGTTTAATGATAAATCCTAAATCCAACCTTACCTTTATCTATTTTCAGTGCCTTTCTAGCCATACAATGATCTTGTTTTCCAAAATAATTCCATATAACTTGGCTAAAATGGGGCTAATCATAATGGTCCTATAATTAGAGGGATTTTGTTTATCCCCACTTTTAAAAATAGATAAAATGAGGCTTTGAGTCTAGGGTTTAGGGAATCCCTGCTTGACTTCTAAATTAATTATTTGTAAACTGTTGTGGATATTCCACTGGAACAGTTTGTCACAACAAATTTGATAACTGAAACTGAAATCTACAGTATGAATGGTTAAATTCATTTATATTCCAAAATATTTAGTTATTGATTTTCTTCTTATTCATGAAAAAAATAGAGAATCGAAAAGAACAATCACACACCATCCACAAAGTAACACAAATATTTTATCTGGGAAACCCTTATGGGAGAAAAACCAGCTAAAAGGTGAGGTTGCCATGCTCTCTTTTCTCTGGTATGGAAATAATGCAAGTACAAAGGAGAAGGAACTCTATATGGAGTTACCTGAGACCTATGGCCTAATAGGCTACAACATAACAATAACCCCCTATGTTATGCTCTCTAATTTCCCACTCCCAGTTGTTATGCTATGCTATTGATCCAGATTATTTTCGGCACAAAATGAGAGCGGAGATATAACAAAGAAATGTTGGCATGTTTTACAGACAATATATGCTTGTCATTGATGGCAAGTACAACATCGATGATGACTTGAGTACAGGAAGGATGTGTCAGGTGGGCACCAAAAGTCTTTTGGGAAGA
>JASDQU010367070.1:0-11433 GCA_032191745.1 Picea mariana
AGAGTGCTAATTATATTTCAGTATAGTCATCCTTTCTAGTTTTTGTGTTCTCCAAATCTCTTTATAGTGTCTTTCCTAGAAAATAAAAACTTAAAACTCAATCAAATCTTTAAAGAAAAATATATACAATATGTACAGTGCTGATAAAAACAACAATTTCATGGAGCTAAAGCTGTTGGGTTACCTTCCCAACCAACTAAAGTCTGAACAGTAGGATCATTACTTACTTCTTGGCAAAATTATTCTTTTGAAAGTGGCTGATCTTAGAGCCGTAGCCGATGTCCATTTTCCAGAAAAGGAGAACCAGTCTCGTTGAAGGTAACTAAAGTGACAGTTCCATTATCATGAACTTCCTTGATTTCATACGGTCTCAGCCACTTTGTCTGCAACTTCCCAAGAAAATCCTAAAATCTGGAATCATAGAGAAGTGCCCAATCACCTTTCTAGAAGGATTTCTTCTTGATATGCTTATCGTTCCAACTGGCTCTCTGCTACTGAATAACAAGTGTACACTGAAGGGAAAACAAGCATGCTTCATTTAACTCATTGAGATGCTGTAAGCGCTACATGTGTGCTTCCTTAAGATCTAGTCCAATTTCCTGGGCCATTCTTAGAGTCTTGATCTCAAATTCAATTGGAAAGATAGGCTCTTTGCCAAAGACTAGGTGATAAGGAGAGTAGCCAGTAGTGTTACGCCATGTTGTGTGATAGGCCCATAAGGCATTTGGAAGCTCGACGGCCCAATTTTGACAGTTTGTTGAAATTGTTTTTGTCAAGATTGTCTCCAAGACTTTATTGGTACTCTCCAATTGTCTGTTTTCCTATGGGTGGTATGGGGAGGTAACTTTGTGTTTAATGTGATAATTTCACAGAGTGGCTGGGATTTTATGTGCTATAAATTGTGACCCTCCGTTCGTGATTACTTCCCTAGGTAATCCATAACATATGAATAGTTCAAAGAGAAATTTAATGAATGCTTCCTCGGTTGCGTTTGGCAAGGCCACTGCTTCTACCCACTTGGTCATATAGTTTGTTGCAACTAGTATATAAGATTTTTCATTTGATTTTGGGTTGAAGGGGCCAACAAAATCTAGTGCCCATATCTTGAAAGGTTCCATCACCACTTATGCTTGTAGGGGAATTTCATCAGATTGGCCTGGTTAGCCCATCCTCTGACTACTGTCATAGGGCTGGACATACTTCTTTTCATCTTTGAATATTGAGGGCTAATAATAGCCCATCTGTAAAACCTTATGCCCAATTCTGCGGTCTGCAAAATGTCTGCCACAAGGCTCATCATGACACACCTTCAAGACATCGTGAATTTCATTGTCTCTGATACATCTTCGGATCTGAATATCATACTATGTGTGAAAACGATATAAACCAATCCAGGTGAACCATGCACTGTGCTGAACAATTAATTTCCTTTCTCTTGATGAGATGCGTGCTGGTAATTTTCCAACTTCTAGATAATTAGCCACATCAGCGTACCAAGGCGTCTTAATAGTCCTAGCGAACATGTGTTCATCTGGAAATTGGACTTTGACTGTCAAGGAGTTATCTGTTTTGGGTACACAAGACAAGAAATATGCAACAAGATTCTCTCTTCCCGGACGATCCTTAATGATGATGTTGAACTCCTGCAGCATCAACAACCACCGAGTAACACATCCATTAGTAATTGGTTTGTTGGCTAAATATCTAATAGCAGAGTGATCAATATACAAAATTACTGGATAGCCTGTTATATAGTGGTGAAATTTATTAATATCATGTATAACGACTAAAAATTATTTTTCTGTTACCGTGTAATTTAATTCAGCAGGAGTAAGATTTTTGCTAATAAAATAAATAGGATAAGGTTTCTTGTCTTCTTCCTGTCCAAGGACAAAGTCTATAGCGATATCTGATGCGTTTGAAGAGATGTGAAATGGTAACTTCTAGTTCGGTCCTCTCAGCACCGGTGCTATTGAAACTAACCTTTTAAGCTCTGCAAATGCAACATCACACTTATCAGGCCATTGAAATTCTACGTTACCAGTTAAAGCATGTAAAGGTGCGGCTATTCTTGAATTTTTTTCTATGAATCTACGATAATATCCTACATAGCCAAGGAAACTACGTACCTCGGTCTGTGTACAAGGTGTAGGAAATTTAAGGATCACCTATATTTTTGCTAGGTCTACCTTGATTCCATCTGCAGAAACATAGTGTCCTAGTACCACACCTTCAATCATCATCATATGAAATTTATCATGACTCAAACATAGCCTAGTAGCAATGCATCATTCTAGTACCTTCTCCAGATTGCTTAAAGCTTGATCAAAGTCAGTTCCATAAGGGGTAAAATCATCCATATAAACTTTAAGTCCTTCATTAATTAAATTAAAAAATATTCTTAAAATATCTCTCTGGAATGTAGCTAGAGCATTACATAATCAAAAGGGAAATACTTGATATGAGAAGGTACCCCAAGGACATGTGAATGTAGTTTTATCTTGGTCTTCTGGAGCAATCTGAATCTAATTATAACCGCTAAAACCATCTAGGAGGGAGAAAAACTGCTTCCCTGCTAAAGTATCAAGGACATGATCAATAAAAGGTAGGGGAAAATGTCCCTTCTGGGTAGCTTTATTGAGTTCTCTGTAGTATACACAGATTCACCATTTACCATTCTTTTTAGGGACAATTACTAGTGGGGAGACCCACTGGCTATCTAAAATAAGATATATGAAAACTACATCCAATAGTTTCTGTAATTCTTCTTTGACAATGTCCCTGAGATGAGGGTTTAATATTTGTTGGGGATGTTAGATGGGTCAGGTATCTTCTTCGATATAGATATGATGTGTACATAGTTGGGGATCAATGCCCTTCATGTCAAGATACTCCCAAGAAAAAGCTTGTTAGTATTTAGAAAGGATTTGAATCAATTTTTGATGTTGTTGTTCATTCAAATTGGCATTAATATTCAGAAATCTTCCTGGTGTGATTTCAATTGTAATGTTGTTATGGAAAATAGTAGTGTGAATATTTTTCTCCATCAATTGTTCCAAAGGATCTGCCTGTGCTTCATTATCTAAAACAAATATTATGTTGGGTTTCCTATAACAATTGGGCTGTTAATGAAGTTGTTGATCACATCATCTTCTAGTTGGTTTTTGAGCCCAAGATCTTCTTCTAGTGTGAGAGGAGATCATATGTTTTATTCTGGATATCTAGGTGGTTTTAACTGCTGACGTATGACAGGTAGACTTGGTTTATCTGGAGGATACAAGATAAGGTTCTTTATAGCACTTCCTTAAGAAATTGTCATGTTTCCTGTGCGACATCCTATGTATGCATCTGCCATTGCTAGCCATGGTCATCCCAATAATAACAGGCGGCCATCTAGCCTACTTCTTGGGTTGATAATTAGGAAATCAGCTGAGTATTTCCAAGAGTCGACCAAGATTGTTGTATCTTGTAAGGTTCTGACTGGTTTAACCACCGATCTATCAACCATTTCTAACATAGTTGAAGTAGGTTCGAAGGAGGTGATACCCATGACATTATAGGTCTCGGTGATCAGAATATTGATGGCTGCCCCCAAATCCACCAATGTATTTGGAAAAAAACAACCCTGTATCTGAACTGTTACCACGAGATTTCCCGGATCCGTGTGTTTAATTAGCTCCTGTTTGCCTATAATAAGATCGAAAAAGTCCCTACCACGTGAACAGTTGATGGATTCTTAGTTTTCCTTCTAGGCTTCTTCCCACATAATTCTTTAATTGTTTTTGCATAAATAGGAATATCTTATAAAGCCTGTAGGAGTGGAATTTTAACACATAGATTCTTTAATTCCCCGATGATATCAAAGTTGGGATATATGGTTGGTTTTTCTATCATTAGCCTTTCAAGAAATGGGGGAGGATAAATTATGTATTTATCAGGATTTTGTTGCTCGACTGTGTTTTCCCCATGTTCTGTTTCTTCTGTTATGACCACAATCGATGGTTTTATTGTTGGTTGTCTATCATTATCATTCTCCTGTTCTTGATGAATGTCACTTTCCTCAGGAGAAATTACACACCCTGATCTCAACCGGAGTTCGTTGCACCCTATAGAGTTTGTTGCACCCTCCAAATTCTTGACAATTTACACGAGCTGGACTGGTCTGTTATTAGGATTCAGGTTGGGTTGAACTGGTAATTGAGGGCGAATTTGAGGTTGGGGATTTTGGGGAAATTGAAGTGGATCTTGTAAAGTGGGATGAGCTCGAGGAACTATTCCCATAGGTTGATTGGTCAGTCCCATGGGGTGCTGCTAGTTTTGAGTCCAATTGGGGGCTTGGGAAGCTCTTCTAGTCCACTGTGAAGGATAGGGGTTATTATTTGAATTCTACCAAAATGGGGTAGTGTATTACAATTTAGGCCAAGTAGAATTAGCAATAGGTTGGTTTGGCCAGGGTGCAATAAGATATTGTTGGGACTTTCAGGTCGGGTTAACAAATGGTTGGCCCTGCCATGTGTTTCCAGAATTATGCTGTTGATTATATTGTCTAGAAAAGAAAGAATAAGGATCTTGTAGCATACCTAGGGGACGAGCCTGCCATTGGCGATGCTGAGCCATCAGATATACCAGTTCTGTTTCTTCTTCTACTTCTTTAAAGAAAAACTTTAATCTTGGAAGCGATGGACATTGCTTTATTGCATGGTCTTTGGCACAGATAGCATAGGTCCGAACCATGTCCAAGGGACACTCCCTTGAACCATGTTTCCTCCTGCACCGTGGAAAAATTATAGCCAACGACTGTTCTGCTTCCACTTGTTTCTATTTAACCTGCAGAACATCCAATTGTGTAGTCAGAGTACCCAAAACGTCAGTTTTAAAATTTTCTAAAAGATTATCAATTTCTGCTCGGGTGACACTCCCACTAGTAATGTTGCTATTTCTAGTGATGGGGGCTCTTAGTCCCAATATGGTTAGTGTACTACCGCGCGAACACCTGATACACAATTGGACAATGTCATCATACATTTCTTGATAACTATCTCCTTTTCCCATCAAATTTAACGTTTCTACCCATTCATCCTTCATACCTTTTATTAGAGTGGCTTTAAGTACCTCACTTGGTAGTGTACTGTAAGGTGGTCTCTGTAAGTTATATTGAAACCTTTCAACATATTCTTCTAGTGTTTCATTTTCTTTTGCAATCATTTTAAATATTTCATCCTTTAAATCCCTGCTTCTACAGTAGTCTTGATATTTTGTAAGGAAGTTCATCCCATGAATTTATAGTTCCTCCACCCAGTCTCATAAATCATCGTAAAACTTCTCCTTTCAAAGTGGAAGGAAATAGATTTCATTTCTGTGGGTCAGAGGTATATTCATAGCCTCTACACAGGACATCAAACTCGAATAAGAACGCGTCAGGGTCCTTTGATATCAATTCATTGAAGGTTGGAAGATTCTGTAGTGGAATGGCTTTCATTGGGGCATTAGCAACCAAATCAACTATAGGATATTCCAAAGTGGAAGTCTAGGGTCGCGACTGATTTTGCTGTGCCATTTGGTCGAAAATGTGCCAATAATCTTCAGGGATTTCTTGGTCTGGGTGTTCTATTCAAGGTGGTTGATTACTTGGTCCCTTAGGATATTTCATCGTGCTATCTATGTTTGGGATTTCAAGTGTTCCTTCTCCTACCAAAATCACAGGAGATCCAGGTATAGATGGTGGTGCTTTTGCCTCAGTGATTCCACTGGTCTCCCCTTCTCCTTCTTTCAAATTACAAGAATTTCCCTCGCCTAAAGGACTGAAAAGTGGAGTATGTGTATTTTGGAAACCTTGTTCAGTTCCTTCAATTCTGCTATGAACCTCAACATGAGCTATAGTTGGTGAATTTGCTACTTGAGGGACTCGGGTATAACCTTTTCGAAGTCCAACCGAGGCTTGAGATTCAACTTTTTGGATAATTTCGTCTATGAAAGTGCTCCTTCCAGGGGGCACTGGGCCTTGGGATTTTGTAGTTTTTGGTAAGGGTTTTTGTTTTTTAGGTTCTTTCTTCCTAGTCATACACTACGACAAAAATTCTATTCACCTATGTAACCTCTATGCATCAGCTAAAAGTAGGCATTTGCACAAGCATTTTACCTATTGCCTGCGTAGGTTCTTACCTTCCATTTTCAATACCTCATCCTTCAAAGATAAAACCTATACTATATTTGACATTCTCCCTGAAAACGACACCAAAATGTTGGGCTCTAAAGATGTCCTAAAAACAACCTTAGTCTAACTTTAATTTATCAACCGAGGATTCGTGTTTTCTTTCAAGATTGTCAACAAAGTCTATGAAGATAGTCATAGAGATTTAAATCATGTAGATAGTTTAGTTACAACAAATCTGAGTCTATCTAAATTACTGCAATAATCAAGTTCTTCACGCATTAACTACAAACTCTGAAACTAATAACTCAATCGATAGAAATATATTCTGAGCAATAATGTACCATGGATGAAAACATCAATCAATTACTGAATTTATTCATCTATCTAAGAAACAACAATTTATTCTACGAAAACACTTAATGAATCAATATCTCAATGATTAATTAATATATTGGAAAGGAACAACGATCTACTGAATAAGAAGGAATGAAAAATGCGAATTAAACGAAAGGAACAACAAATGCGAATTTAAATGAAAGGAATTCACAAGTGATAAATTGACAGCAAATGGAAATGGAACAACAATCGATAATCTTCAAATGGAACATATACTCTTCTGAAAATGGAAGAACACAACCAATTCATAAAAGAATCAACACATTAATGAGTCTAGCTTAACTGTTGAAGGGAATATCAAATCACAACATTATAACATAATTGATAAGATTACAGATGAGACAGTAGCTCTTGTCGACTAGGCCCACGGTCTTCAGAAGATACTGCTACGAAAAACTTAGTAAGCAGAAATGATCAAAACGCTTGAAGTTTCCATTAATTCCATAATTTATAAGTCATTTACAATGGGATTGTTGTACAGAGTGTCAACAATTAAGAGATCCGAATTCTTGTTTATCTCTCTATCGTTCACTATTCTTTATATATTACAATGAAATAAGTAAATTAAGATATCCTAAGGATTGAGAGATCCTCAGGGTTTCTTTTACTATTTATGAAGATTGCAAGATAAAAATTCAATCTTCCTTTGAACCGTTTTGTGCCTGATCTCTTCGATCTTCAGTGGTCTGTGCATCTTCATGATCTTCTTAATTATCTTTAGTTAACAACAATTGCCCATTTCTGCATAAAATCAAAACAATTCAAACCAAAGTTCAGAAAATATATAATATCATTTAATATTATTTCCTAAGATCTTTTTAATCATTTTCTTCCCTAATTACTTGAAATTAATAGAAAGGTCAACAAAGAGTATATCACAAACCCAAGTAAAAAGGAGAATATTTATACCTTTTTCTCAACCCAACCCCCTCTACATACAATTGTAACAAGATCTTTTTGTTGATTGCGTAATGAATTTCTCTTAATAAGTCTTTAAACCTCTTATCATATTATCAAATTGTTTCTCCCAAATTTTTCTTGATTTCTTTGAGTTTTTGTACCGCTAAGTGACTGCTATCTTGAGTTTTGAAGAATTTGAGGAAGATTTGATTTATATCTTCCTTTGAGCATTGTTGATTGTTCGTATAATTCATAAACCATTTAAGTTCTCTGGCTTGAAGGGTGGCCCTGAATTGTGCCATTTATTTTTCCTCATCAGCTATGTCGGATGCATCCCAAAATCTCTCGCAGAGGAACCAATTATGCTTAGGCTCTTTGTTGCCTTCGTAAATCAAGATGTGATTTAGATCCATATTTACTTTCTGGGATTTATTAAAAAATGGAACTATTGTAAAATTTTGTGTCGAGGTCGACTAGGAGGTTAGATTACTTTCTTGAGTTGGGTTCTAGGTTTCCGACTCGACTAGTTTAATTTCTAATTGTGCGTGTTCTTCACCTGGTGATTTGAGCATCTGTTTGAAAATGTTTATCTAAATATTTGATGAATCGTCCTCTATAGAGTTGTGATGGTTCATTTTCACTATCTGTTGAATTGGAATCTTCTAAAAGTAGATTCCACAGGGGGCGATGTATTGAGATATCTTACATGAAGAAGTGCATTTTCTGGTTGTTTTTCACCATTTTCTTATGCTTCAATTAACATTGTATCTCTTATTTGACTAGTGTTATCAGTTCAACACCACACTTGATGTGACTGTGTATCTATGTGAATCCTTTGTCAGAGGAAGTATTTAATACGCGATCTAGGACTTTTGATAGGAGAAAGTTGAATTGTGGGTCCCGAATCATTGATCTCCATGTTGACTTGGTCATTGTTTTGCAGGGCACCATCGACTTCCACACACAATTTCAAGCTTCCACTCCTTCAAGGAGCCATCAAGGCACTCTCAAGGGCTGCTCCAGCGATTTTCCACACCTGAGTAGGTTTTCTATGAGATTTTCAGACATCCCTCTCATTTCACAAATCTTCTTATTTCTTTTTCATTTTATCCCCCTCTATTTTTTGAATATCCATTGATGGTTTATGAACCTACAATCGACGTGTAGATTCCTCATTTGAATTAGTTAGCTTTCTCTTGACTTCTGGAATTTTTGACGTGGGTGTGGTTCAACTTCAATTCATTTTTTTTTCAACTTCGACTTCAAATTTGACTTATTTCATCTCACTAATCATCCATCGCCCTTGACGCCGAACCGACTTACTCATGGTCGATGGTTTCCATTTTCATTTTTGGTATGCTCATTTCTTTAAAAAGTATTCCCAAGAGTCTCTTGTATCTTTACGGTTAGCTTCCAAGAACGCTTCCCACTCTTCTTGTCTCTTCCATTAGTTGGAGTTTGGAGGGGGATATTTAAAGGGTGGTCGGTACTCGACAATGTCACCGACTCCTTTGTCTAAGAGGAATTTATGTAGAAAGGATGGGATGATGCAACATAATCCATCATGCAATTCCATATGTAATTTTTTCTTGATGGTTTGAACTGACTCTTTATATTCAACTACTTGATCTTTGATGTCCTCTTCAAAAATCCTCAAACCAATCATTTAAGTTTTTTCTTCCGTCATTTATGATCTTGTGCATCAATTGCTCATCAAAAGTGGGTGTGCACATTAGGATGATTAAGATATGGAATAATTCTTCTAGAATGAATTCCATAAATTATTCGTGAGTTTCTTAGAAGAACTGAGCACGTTCTTCATCAAGATTCAATTGATTTCTTCTTGCATAATCTTTGATGTAATTGATAATCTTATGCTCCTACCATTCACGTATGTCTTCCAAAGTTAGCATCTATGTGTGTTTTTTCTTTGCATGCACGAGTTCAAAATTACCGACAATGGAACCAATGTTGTAATCTAGGGGAAAGTATGAGAAGTTACTGATACATCCTTACACAAAGCATTACACACTACAACATTATATACAAGAGCACACAAACATATAGAAGAGCATACAAAAATGGAGGAGAACCATCAATATATTTTATTATATATAAGTCCAGAGTAACCTTTGTATTTCCATTACATGATAGTATATATATATCTGTGTGTGTGTGTGTGACATACAATTACTAGTCGATTACATTCCTTAACTGGTTGATAGACACTAATTGTCTATTAGACCGAATTCCTAACCTACTATTGCAGTTGACTTGGCTAGTTGACTGGAAATTCTAGTCAGTGGGGCCGACTGGCCCTTACAACACTCCCCCATATGGAACCACTTAATCGATGCTCTCTGTTGTCCTGACACATAGCTACATAAATACCCCTCAATCCACTTGTTGACAATATATGTTTGACCATCTATTTGAGGGTGATAAATGATGCTAGGGGCCAACTCTATGTCACCCAATATGAACAACTCTTGCCAAAAATCATTGAGAAACTTTTTGTCCCTATCACTAACAATGTACCTAGGTAGTACATGAAATCTAAACACCTATCAAAAAAACATTTATGCCACTTGTGCTACCTTGTATTCTGATGGAATATTAAAAAAGTATGCAAAATTGTTCAACTAATCAACCACTACATATATACTATTCATTTCCTGCACCTTCTGTAGACTTGTGATAAATTCCATCGACACACTCTCCCATTTATGCTTTAGAATGGGTAGAGGCTGCAATAATCATGTTGGATGAGTATGCTCAGACTTGTTCTGCTGACAAGTCATACACTCCCTCACATGCCGCAATACATCATCCTTGAGGCCCTTCCATGAGAACCTCTCTCATATCTTCATGTAGGTTTTGAAGTAACCCGGGTGCCCTACCAATGGTGTGTTGTGAGAAGCCCTCAAAATATTCTCTTTGAGTGTGGACTCAGGAACTAGATATATTCCGTCCTTGTGGAAAATTATATCACCACCACTCTATACCTATCATCCTATATGAGACCATCCATCAACTCACAAGAAAAAATATTCTTGGAATATTCCACAAAAAAGTGTGATTTCCAATCAACTGAAATCTCCATGAGAGAACACACTGTCAGTTTCTTGGAAAGGGAATCAACAACAATATTGTTCTTACCCTTCACATACTCAATGTCTAAAACATATTCATGTATCTTGCTAACCCATTTATACTACCTCTTATTCAAATCCTTATTCTTCAGGAAATACCTCAAACTGTTGTGGTCAATCCTAACCATGAATCGACCACCAACCAAATACTGCCTAAAATTCGCCAAAGCATGCATAATGGTGAACATCTTCTTATCATATATGGAGTAGAGCCTTTCTATTTCTCTAATATTCCTATTATAAAATCCTATCGGATGTCTGTTTTGCATCAAAATGGCCCCTATACCTTCACTCGACGCATCACACTCAAGTAAAAATGGCTAAGTGAAATTAGGGAGTGCTAATATGGGACAATTGCTCCTCACCTCCTTGAGCCTATCAAATTCCCGTTGAGACTCTGTCCACCTAAATTCCCCTTTATTCATAATATTTGTCAATGGTGCACCCAACTGTGAAAATACCTTAACAAAACACTTATAGTAGGTTCATAAATCAAAGAATCCCCACAACTATATAAGGGACCTAGGCATGGTCCAATCCAAATATGTCCTGGATCTTCTCTTGATGTACCTATACACCCTGCACACTGATCACATGTCTCAATTAAATAATCTCTGCCATGTTGAACTCAGACTTTGATGCCTTAGCATATAATGATCACTCCCCCATAATACCCAATATCTCCTCCAAATGCCTCAAGTGGCCCTTTGACGTCCTGTTGTAAATAAGGAGGTCATCAATGAAAACAATAGAAACTTCCTCAACTATTTGTTGAAGATGTGGTTCATTGATCCGGATTTTATGAGCAGAACGAAATGAATACAGATTATT
>JASDQU010367072.1:0-11478 GCA_032191745.1 Picea mariana
TCTAAATTGTAATTATATCATAAAATAATATTTCTAATTGGATATTATTAAATAGTGTACAGGAGGGTTAATGAATGATTAATTATTAAGTGAGTCATTAATTGATTAAGTATTAAATTAATAGTTGAAAATAAAATATAATGTTAATGGGGTTACGTATCCCATAGGGGGATAATGTAACCAATATGTAAAAGGGAAACATTTACATAAAGGAAATGACAATTAATAAGTAATAAGTGAATGGATAAGGCATTAATAAAGGGATAAGGTAGTTGGTGGGGGGAGTAAATGGAAGGGCAGTGAAGGAGGCATAAGGGAGGGAGAAGGATTATGGAGAAGAGGGGATTTTTCATTCATGCATTCGACGAGAGTGGAGAAAGGGGAGTATTGGGATAGAGTGAAATTTTACAATGGGATTTACAGTGCACCGGGGGGCTGAAGAGGTTTCGGGCTCGGAGGGCTAGGACATCCATTGATGTCCTAGGGCTAGGCGTACTAGTCGGTAGGGTGGATGGTTTTGGGGTTTCCAAAGGAGCAGCATCAGGTTCAAGCGGCGGATAGCATCAGAGTGAGGCATGTAAATTGTTAGTGAATTTTATTTATGGAAATATTGGACTGAATGTGCTAGATTAAGCGAATTAATAGTAAATTTTTAATTTACTATTCTGTTCTAAATTAATGGTTATAATTAAATGAGAGCACTACAATAGACTGATGACTAAAGGGATAAGGGAGGAAAGATAAAAACACAATATTTTCATAATAATCAATAAAACCCACACAGAGAAGTCATTGAATTCAGAAGTTGGGTTCGCCAAGGGATTTTCATTCAACTTATAGGTTTATCATTCACAATACAGAGTTTATCAATAAAAATGCAGAGATGTACCCAAGTTCAAGAAATTAAAAACGCAGAGATAAATCGAAGTTTTAATCAATCAAGCAGTAAAGGTACTCGCTCATAACAAGGCTCAAAGACTAAACATTCAACCATGAATCAATCAACTCAAAGATAAGTAAGGGATAGAAAACATGGAAAATTTTTATTCTTCACTCACCATTCATGCACAAAAAAGCAAGGCATTTGAATCTATAGGTCTTTAAACACCAAAGTGACGACCGTCGATTCAACTTCTAGCCAACTGCTTAGGCATGGAATGATGACTAAAGGGATAGGACACAGTAGATAAAACGACGATCTTTTCATAATAACCAATAAAACCCACACATTGAAGTCATTGAAATCAGAAGTTGGGTTCGCCAAGGGAATTTAATTCGGAAAAACAACAAGAAAGGGGATTGATTTCCTTATCATAATCATTTTCCCTCATGTCTATTTAATCATTCTCCCTCATGGCTACTTAACACACTAGTAAGCAAAGTCAAACATCAAATTGACTATTTATTTGATCACGTGACTAGCCTTTAATTTAATTTCCTGATTCATGCATAAATCCTTAGATACCCACATGACCCTACTAAAGAAGATCTAGCGACATGCACATTAATAGAAAATAGGATTAGTTTCAGTGGCCCGAAGGTGGTGTAAGGAATTTTCACTTTGATAAAACCGAAGTAAACTCCACAACCATAATTTATAAAAAAACTTTTAGATGTCTTTTCTAGTAACAAATCTTGTGTTATACTGTTCCCATTGGACCTTGACTTAAGTAAAACATGTTGGGGCTACTAATATATTGATTGCATGTACCCCTATTTAGCAGGCACCTTACTAAGTCCCGACTCTATGTTATTACCACTTGTAACTAAATTATCATAAAGACACACTTATCTTATAGATATCCACACTCCCCTCACGTTGTGGGAGGGTCATGCTATCCACACTCCTCTAGATGTGTGATGGCTAATACTAGTTGTCTACTAGAGATGTTAGGTAGAAAGGTTTGATGCTTTCACATTTGGATTATATCTAGAGTTAGATCAACATAGTTGAAACTTCAACATATTTCAACAAATTAAGGGATGGGATATGCGAGATGGAATTAAGGGTTTAAAAGGACCTTGGTGATTCTATTATAAGAGACCACCAAAGTGGGAGACTAGTTCCTTTTTGAGTAGTTTACTATGATAAGAGTCTATGGTTTGGATGAAAAAAGTGAAATTCAGTCAGTTACTGACTAAAAACTCAAGCATATTAAATTAAATGTCGATCGGATGAATTTCAAGGAAAAACCAAATCTACACAAGTAGGTCACTCATGTCTTACACAAATATGTGACCAAGGCTCATGAAAATATGTAGGACATGTGAAGCATAGGGGGATATTTATTGACCCATTATCATTAGGTCTCACTAGATGGTTTCAAGATGTGTTTTGTCAATCTAGTCCAAATATAAATAACTCTTAGCAATGAATGTTTCTTTCTTGTGTTATGAAATGAAGAACCCGGAAAAAAGAAAAACTTGTCGTGAATAACCTAATCATGTTAAACATTGACTTTTTGAATGAAATTTTTTTTGAGGAATCAAATACAATATAGGGCCATCCATGCCCAAAGTAGTGTGGTTGGATGAAATACATTCCATGTTATTTTCCTTGCATCAACAATCAAGAGAATTGTCTCCATGGGAAAATTGACATTCATAAACGCAAGGTGTCTAAGGGATTGAGGGAATTTCATCCTTGTACATGCAACAAATATATCATATGAATTCACTTTTTGAGAAGTGGTGCAATGGTATTCAAGGTGTTATAGATCAATGGATCCCATGGATTTTATTTATAATATGAGAATCTCATCTAATAAGGACATCTTGTTGGATCAAGTTGTCATTGATGCCAATGGTTTGATTGATTGATGTCAAAGGATTGATTGATTGATGATTGATGTAATATAATATGCATTTTCCTTGATGAGAATGCATAGATGAATATGGATCAATGAGTTTTCATTGATACATGATGAATATGGATCATTGTGGTTTCATTGGTATATGATGGATTGTTGGAAAAATGTATACATGAATCATTATTTTCGTACCATGATTGATAAGGTGCACAAATGGATGAACTCCAAAGTGGTCCCCTTATGGTGAAAGCCCTCATGAGAAGACACTTTGCGGATTGAGTTATCCTAGAAGAATGGTTGGAGGACCCTTTCTCTCATTATTTTCTTATCATGATTGATAAGGTGCATAAATGGATGAACTCCAAAGTGGTCCCCTTATGGTGAAATCCCTCATGGGAAGATGCTTTATGGATTGAGTTATCCTAGAAGAATTGATGCCAACACACACTCCCTTCACAACCCATAGGTTGAAAGGTCCACGTCAGCACAGGATCTTTCCCTTACACCGGCCCGAAGAACTCTAGAACAACTCTTCTATTTCCCTATCTGGAAATTTGCACCCACAGCAAATCCTCGTGGGATCCCCTCTTTGCACTTAGGATATCGGATTTCGTGCTTTTGTGAGTCCAATGGTCGAGCATTGGTCTCTCGAATCCCCGAAACCTGAAATAGTCAACACTGACCTTTCCTTTCCCCTTTTCAGGAATTTTCCTTATCACAATTTCGACGATCGCGAGGTCGAGAAACTTGTCTCCTCGACTCCCGAATCCTGATTTGCCGAAACTCCGATACGCTCGCACGGTTGACCTTTCAACGGTCCTTTTGCTCCATCGGCACTTTGGACTTCGAAATATCGTCAATCCTAATGTAATGAAATCGAAACTCTACCCCACAAAAGTCTGAAAAAAATGTGTCACCTGTCCACTCGCTGATTCCCCCGTGGCCCACACAATCCTTTGGCTGTCGGGACTTTGCGTTTTGGGATATCACAATTCCCATTGTAATGTTTACAGGACTTCGACCTACGAAATCCCAATACAAGTATCCACATGTAAATCCAACGGCCCTTGAGGCTTGGATCTACGGTCCTACTTCTCCTGAACTCAAAACCTTTCGACGCTTTCGATGTAACTCCCCTTGATTCCTCATGAGATCTGACGGCTCACGAGACTTTGCGGATTCTTTCCAGAGAAATTCGACCATCCGTCTCTTCTTCTAAGAACTCCCTGGGTTCGACGTCGCTACGCCTTCTTTCAAAATTTAAAGTACTTGGTCTCTTCACCTGCCTTCAACAACCCTTGAAGACTTCATATTCTTATGAACCTTCCATGACTCTGTGTCTTTTAGTAAAACACTTGCATGCACTCCTTGCGGTAGCTTTCCAAACAATTTCAAGTGCTTGACTTCTTCGACTCTGTGCACTTCTGTAGCAATAGTCTTTAAATTCTTCACTAAGGTTTGCAACCCTGAGACCCCACTCGGTCTGCGCACTCCTTGCATGGCTCCTGTGCCCAACTGCACTTTTGTGTGAATGAGAACAAAATTTACCCTATCTGAACCCTCTGTCAACGCACTCCTTGCGGACACTTCAACTCCACTCCTTGCAGGAACTCTTGCTCAGATAGAGAAACAATTGAAACTCATTTCATTACCCTTTCCTCTTCAGATTTCAAACATTCAACAAGAAATCATTCATACATAGCATAAAAGAAATTGCATGACAGAAAGAGTAAAACATTCATGAGCATAACATTCAAAGATGCATACATAGAGAATATATGAACACCATGAGTCTGAATCACAACTTTCTTTGTATTAATTCAGAACTTTTGTACATGGAGTCTACCACACAGCTCTCTGCTTTTCTTCTATGCTCTCCTCAATAATTTTTATGCTTCTGCTCTCTAATGTTACAATACACAATGAGGGTGTCTATATCTCGTTTCCCTCTTGCGCTCTAAAACTGTCTAATCTAGAATTGAATTCTATCTACTTTACATTAACTACTATAAATGCCTTCTACCTACTAAGGACGAGAGAAAATCGCTCAAGGTCCATTTACATTATACAAGTGCGCTCCTTCTTAATGACTTCATTTAATATTGCACATCAACTTCAAGGTAATTTCAAAATCTTGTGCTGGGTGTTTTTCCAGCTGTCTTTTGCTTCCACGCTGCCTCGCTTGAGATGCTCCTGCATCATACTCCCTGGCTTGAAAATTTTCATGGGCTCTTGTCCATGAGCTCACACACAGTGTGTCCATGCTTCTGGATCTCTGTTGTTCTCCCAGCTAGAATCTTCAACTGGATGGCCCTTCCACTTGATCAAATACTCAAAATATTCCTTTCTTTTGGTTTTCTTACAAATTCTTCTATCCAATATGCGTTCCATCTGCTGCTTATCTACAACTGGCATTTGCTTTGTCCACGAGATCATTGGCTGCTCATTTCTTGTCCCTATTTCCTTATTTTTATATGGGTACAAATCCGAGATATTGAATATCGGAGAAATTTTGATTCCATCAGGTAATTCAATCTTGTAAGCATTTGCCCCAAATTTCTTCAAGACCTTACATGGATCGATTTTCTTCCTCTTCAGTTTATTATATGTGCTTTTCGGGAACCTTTATTTTCTCAAATGTGCCAGAATCAAGTCACCAACCTCAAACTAAAGTTGTCTTCTGTGTTGATCTTCCCTACGCTTGTACTCCTGGATTGAATTCTGTAGTTGCCCCTTCACCTTGTTGTGAAGTTCTTTCATCGCCTCTGTGAAATCTTCTGCACTAGCGCTCCTAGTTGCAGTCTGTTCTGAATCCGTCAATTCAAAAATCCCTCTTGGCTGCATGCCACAGACAATCTGAAATGGACTCTGCCCTGTGCTCCTGTTAACTGAGTCGTTATAAGCAAACTCTTCCTGTGGTAATATGTGGTCCCACTGGCTGTGGTGTTCTGTCACCAAGCTTCTCAGCAAGTCTCCCAGAATTTTGTTCACCACTTTTGTCTCTCCATCGATCTGAGGATGATAAGATGAACTAAATGACAAGTTAGTTCCCATCTTCTTCCATAAGGTCCTCCAAAAATTCCCCATGAACTCTGTATCTCTATCCAAAACTATGCTTCTTGGTAAGCCGTGAAGTCGAATGACTTCTTTGAAAAATAGATTCGCAATGTGAGTGTCGTCACTGGTTTTATGACATGGAATGAAGTGTGCCATCTTGGAAAATCTATCCACCACCACAAATATCGAATCAAAACCTCTTTGCGTTCTTGGCAACCCCAATATGAAATCCATGCTAATTACATCCCGCAGCCTCTCAGGTATGGGAAATGGTTGATAAAATCCTCCATTATATCTCCTTCCCTTTGAATGCTGGCAAATTATACATCTGTCCATGAATCTCTTGACATCTTCTCTCATTCCCGACCAAAAATATGACTCATTCAACTTTGTGAATGTATTTTCGTGACCAAAGTGTCCTGCCAATCCTCCACTATGTTTCTCCTTCAGCAGATTCTCCCTCATGGAGCATTTCAGAATACATAGTTGATTACCCTTAAAAAGTAATCCTTCTTGGATCATGTATTCTATCCATTGGCTTCTATCCCTGAGAACTGGATTCTTAGCTACTTCATACGCCTCTTTAAAATCCTGATCATCAATGTACATGTTCTTGAGATCATCAAAACTTAACGTTTTTACTTTGAACTCCTGCAATAGCAAACATTTCCTGCTCAAAGAATTAGCAACTTTGTTAGTAGTACTAGAAATATGTTTAATCACAAAAGTGAAATTCTACATATATTCCACCTATTTGACATGTCTTTGATTCAACTTCTCCTATTGAGTCACAAACTGTAGTGCATGATTGTCACTGTACAAGACAAACTCTTTCGGGATCAAGTAATGCCTCCATTTATTCAATGCCTATATAATAGCATAGAACTCCTTATCATAAGTGGAGTATTTCATTTTCGCTTCATTCAGCTTCTTGCTGAAGTAGGCTATTGGCCTGTCTTCTTGACTTAAGACTGCCCCTATTGCAAACCCACTTGCATCGCATTTCACTTGAAATGTCTTTCAAAAATTTGGCAACACCAAAACTAGTTGTTCTGTAATCTTCCTCTTCAACATATTAAAACACTTCTCAGCCTCTTTTGTCTAGTGAAAAGACTTATGTCTCTTCTTTACTGTATCCATCATTGCTGCACTAATTCCACTAAAATTCCTTATTAACTTTTGGTAGAAACTAGCTAATCTGTGAAAACTTCTCACCTCAAAGATATTCTTCGGTGATGGCCAATTCTTGATTACTTCCACCTTATCTGGATCCATCCTCAACTCATCTACAAAAATAAAAAATCCCAAGTAAATGAGATATGTCTTCATGAGCGAGGATTTCTTCATGTTTATCAATAGCTTCTCCTGCTATAGTTTCTGCATCACTGTAGTTAAATGTTTCAGATGCTCTGCCACTGTTTTGCTGAAAACTAGTATGTCATCCAAATACATAATGAAAAATTTCCCGATGAACTCCTTTAGGACTTCGTTCATCAACCTCATGAAGGTACTCTGTTCATTTTTTAAGCCAAATGTCATAACAAGCCATTCATACAACCCTTCGTTGGTTTTGATTGTTGTCTTCCACTCATCACCTTCTCTCATGCGGATTTGATGATAACCACTTTTCAAATCAATCTTTGAAAAATACTTTGCTCCACTCAAGCAATCCATCAGATCATCCATCCTTGGCAATGGAAATATGTACCTGATGGTTATCTTATTAATCGCCCTCTAGTCAGTCCACATCCTACAACCTCTATCTTTCTTCGGACTGAGTACTGTTGGAACAACACATGGACTCAAGCTTTCCCTAACCAAACCCTTATCCAACAACTCTTGGACTTGTCTCTTAACCTCTTCATTCTCTTGCGGTGTTAATCTATACGCAGCTTTATTTGGTAAAATGGCTCCTGGTATGAGATCAATGTGATGACTCACACTTTTGATCGGTGGCAATGAATGAGGTAATTCGTCCACTACTATATCACCGAACTCTTCCAGCAGTTCCTGAATTTCTTCTAGTAAATCATCCACTCTTGTGTTAGTCAAAACAATCTTTGGTTTCCTGACCACAATGAATTGTGGTTCTTCTTTCTTCTTTACCTCTGTAAGAAGTTCCTTCCTACTCATGAGAAGTATAATGTTTCTTACTTCCATTTTCACCTCCTTATCCTTGATTGGAAGCAACATGTGAGTTCTCCCATTCTTCTCTAGGGTATATGTGTTCATTCTCCCATCATGAATCACATTTCTGTCATATTTCCATGGTCTACCCAGCAATAGATGACAAACATCCATAGGAATAACATCACATAATATCTTATCATTATATCCTCCTATCTTAAATTCAACTAGGCATTGTTTAGTGATAGATACCTGATGTCCTTTTTGTAGCCACGAAATTTTGTATGGGCTTGGATGATTAGTCGTCTCTAGCTTCAGCTTCTCTACCATCTCTATAGAAATGAGATTATCCATGCTACCACTATCTACAATGACCTTGCATACCCTGTCCTTGGTCTTGCAAGCAGTCTAAAAAATTCTGGTTCCTTGGACTGAACTCTCCACCTCCTTCTCTGGTGTCAAAAGAGATTTTCGCATCACCAACGATCTTTCGCCTTCAACGTCTTCTGCCTCAACATCCTGCCTCTGTTCTTCGGCGATGTGAGCTTATCCACTCTCTTTATTTTTATATGGACAATCATAAGACTTGTGCCCATTCTTTCCACATGTGAAGCATGTTACTACTCCACCTCTTCCTTTTCCTCTACCTCTAGTATGAGGAAAAGTATTGTTATCAACATAATCTCCTCTTTGCTCAGTATGTTGTCCTCATTGTTTAGCATATTACCCTCACTGCGAACTTCCACCTCTCTCATTTTGAGTCTGAGGTTTCTTCCAGTTTTCCTTGGGCTTCTGATATTTATCTTGGGCAACTGATTTGTCTCTGGGCTGACTTCTGCCTCGGCCTTTCTAACCCTATTTTTGGCTCAGCTTCTCTTCCTCTTTCAAAGCCATCTGATAAGCATCTTCCACCGTTCGGATGGTTACCATGCTCATCTCATTCTGAATGTCATATCTTAGACCATTCAGATATATAGAAACTTTTTCATCATCGCTCTCTTGATGACCTGCCCTAATGTTCAGCTTGTAGAATTCTTCAATGTATTCTTTCACTGACATTAGCTTCTGTCACAGGTTCTGTATTCTCCTGAACAGAGTAATATGGTAATCTTTGGGGATGAATTTCTCCTTCATCTTCACAATCATTCTGTCCCAACTCTTGATCTTCTACTTGCCTTTGCAGCATCTGTCAGCTTGTAGTTCATCCCACCACAATGCTGCATGTCCCTTCAATCTTATGACATCATGCTTGACTTTCTTATCTTCTTCAACATCTTCATAATCAAAGTATGTGTCTACAGCTCTAATCCAGTCTAGAAGCTCCTCTGCATCCAAGTTTCCCTCATAAAATAGAATTTCCATCTTCGCTCTTGCACCCATTCTTGCAATAGCTCTAATCAAACATTCATTTGCTACATCTTCAGGTGAAACTTCTTCTTCACGTTCAGCCTCAATATTACTTTCGGAATCACTAAGATCCCCAACACTAATTATGCGTCTCTTTGTTGTTTCCATGTCTTCGAGTCTGTCTCATAGATCACGCATATCCCTCTCCATGACTGGATCAGTCATCTGTCTACCTCTTCTTCATGGCATTTCCCTATCCTCTGGTGGATCGGGTTTTTTCTTGTCCCTTCTCCTTGGCGGCATGGTGAATTCCTTTTCTTCTCTGCTACAAAAAGCAAAGAACCTTTCTATGCTTTGATACCAAAATGATGCCAACGCATGCTCCCTTCACAACCAGCAGGTTGAAAGGTCCATGCCAGCATAAGATCTTTCCCTTACACCATCCCAAAGAACTCTAGAACAACTCTTCTATTTCCCTATCAGGAAATCTGCATCCACAGCAAATCCTCATGGGATCCCCTCTTTGCACTTAGGATATCGGATTTCTCACTTTCGCGAGTCCAATGGTTGAGCGTTGGTATCTCGAATCTCCAAAACCTGAAACAGTCAACGCTGACCTTTCCTTTCCCCTTTTCAGGAATTTTCCTTATCGTGATTTCGGCGATCACGAGGTCGAAAAACTTGTCTCCTCGACTCCTGAATCCTGATTTGATGAAACTCCAATACGCTCGCACGGTTGACCTTTCAATGGTCCTTTCGCTCCATTGGCACTTTGGACTTCACAATATCATGAATCCTAATGTAATGAAATTGGAACTCTACCCCATGAAACTCCAAAAAAAATGTGCCACCTGTCCACTCGCTGACTCCCCCATGGCCCACACAATCCTTTGGCTGTCAGGACTTCGCGTTTCGGGATATTGTGATTCCAATTGCAATGTTTACAGAACTTCGATCTACAAAATTCCGATACAAGTATCCACATGTAAATCCAACGACCCTTGAGGCTTGGATCTACGGTCCTGCTCCTCCTGATCTCAGAACCTTTCGACGCTTTCGTCATAACTCCCCCTTCTTCTCCATGAGATCTGACGGCTCACGGGACTTCGTGGATTCTTTCCAGAGAATTTTGACCATCCGTCTCTTCCTCTAAGAACTCCCTAGGTTCAACATCGCTACACCTTCTTTCAAACTTTAAAGTACTTGGTCTCTTCACCTGCCTTCAATGACCCTTGAAGACTTTAGATCCTTCTGAACCTTCCACGACTCTGCGTCTTTTAGGAAAACACTTGCACACACTTCTTGCGACAACTTTCCACACACTTTCAAGTGCTTGACTTCTTCGACTCTGTGCACTTCTGCAGCAGTAGTCTTTAAATTCTTCATTCAGGTTCACAACCCTGAGACCCCACTCAGCCTGTGCACTCCTTGCACGGCTCCTGTGCCCAACTGCACTTTTTTGTGAATGAGAACAAAAGTTTCCCTATCTAAACCCTCTGTCAATGCACTCCTTGCAGACACTTCAACTCCACTCCTTGCAGGAACTCTTGCTCAGATAGAGAAACAATTGAAACTCATTTCATTACCCTTTCCTCTTCAGATTTCAAACATTCAACAAGAAATCATTCATACATAGCATAAAAGCAGTTGCATGACAGAAAGAGTAAAACATTCATGAGCATAACATTCAAAGATGCATACACAGAGAATATATGAACACCATGAGTCTGAATCACAACTTTCTTTGTATTAATTCAGAACTTCTATACATCGAGTCTGCTACACAGCTCTCTTCTTTTCTTCTATGCTCTCCTCAATAATTTTCATGCTTTTGCTCTCTAATGTTACAATACACAATGAGGGTGTCTATATCTCATTTCCCTCTTGCGCTCTAAAACTGTCTAAACTAGAATTGAATTATATCTACTTTACATTAACTACTATAAATGCCTTCTACCTATTAAGGACGAGAGAGAATCGCTCAAGGTTCGTTTACATTATACAAGTGTGCTCCTTCTTAATGACTTCATTTAAGATTTCACATCAACTTCAAAGTAATTTCAAAATCTTATGCTGGGTGTTTTTCCATCTGTCTTTTGCTTCCACGCTGGCTCGCTTGACATGCTCCTGCATCAAG
>JASDQU010367073.1:0-11533 GCA_032191745.1 Picea mariana
AACTCCCTTCACAGTATATCTCGCATCATCTCCAAGTACAACATGCAAACGAGATTCTTTCTCTACTAGATCTGTAAGGTGCTCTCTGTATCTAGTCATATGTCTGGAAGCACTACTGTCAATCAACCAAACATCATTACTAGTAGGAACCATACTTGAGAGGGATGAAATGAAGAAGAACTCTTCATCGTTCATGCTTGCATTCCTTGACTTCCTCTGAGGTAGTTCTAAATCAACATTAGCAATGGAAGCATGTTGTTTTCCTTTCTTCCATGTAGGACAATTTTCGCATAGTGGCCATACTTGTCACATCTGAAGCACTGAACCTTTGACATGTCCTTTTTTTGCTCAAAAGTTGGTGCTGACTTCCTTTAAAGGTTTTGCCGAAACCTCTTCTTTTTCCTTCTCTTTTCCTTGCATGAGTGGCAAGGGCTTGATTTTCATCATGATGGGAACATTGCATGCCTCTAGCTGCAAGTCCGGTCTCCTCTTGAGTACAGTCTGCCCATAAACGATCAAACTTGGACAATTTGGATTGCTCACTGATACTTTGAATGAATGGCTCCCAATGGCTTGGAAGACCATTAAGGGTAATCATGATAAGTTCTCTATCAGAGATGATTTCACGAATAGCACCCAATTGACCTCTGGTCTCTGAAATCTTCATGAAGAAGGTGGCAACTGTATTAGACTTCGNCTTCAAGGCGTCGTACATCTGCTTAGTTGTCTTCAAGTTGGAGATGTGAGGGATTAAATGGTCTCTCACAAAATAGATGATGATTTTTCTGGCTTTTGCATCATTCTTCCTCCATTGTGATTTTTCTGCATCATCAACCGATTCTGGTACAACTTCTTCAACGCACTTCATTAGTTCACTCTCTTCTAGAGTGATGAGCAATCTAGATTTCCAAGAACTGAAGTTGGTTGTTCCATCAAGCCTATCTTCCACCAAAATACGGTTCACCATGGTTGTTGGAAGAGTGCAGAAAATTTTAGCCTAAGTTGCAATTGCAACAAAATAATGAATTGCAGGAAAGGTACGACGAGTTGCTATAGAAGGTCAATGCATGTGCTATAGTCTTCTTTCAAGAACGCTGCTCTGATACCATGTTGGATTTTAATGTTGTTCAATTACATTCAGTTACTTTATAAATTTACTTGAACTGAAGCATAAACCATGAACAATAGCAGCAATAATAACCAAGATCACAAGAAGAATAACCATGCACAGAGACACGAGTACAATAGAAAATGATTATATTAAATTGATCTTATTACAATGATGAGAGTTTCATATATATAGAACATATGGTGACCATCCATGAAAGGATGTGTCACTTGGATAATAAGTAACTATTTATTTACTAAGTATATTTATACGTTGTATTATAAATATTATGTCATATATATATATATATGTCTGGAAGAATGTATTCCCGATGTTGTCCAAACATCAACAATCCCAACAAAACCCTAGAGGCAAACCTGTAAATCTTGTGAGAAAAGCTACGAAATAGATAGAATGTGAGTAGATCTAGTTGGTAAAACAAAATACTTTGCATTACCCAAATAAACAATTCACTAGATCTATGATAATACTACCACAAATCTATCCAAGCAAAATACTTTGTTTGGAGTTTCTACTCTAGATCTATAACTTAAAGCATGCACAAGAGAGAAAACTAGAACAAGATCACCTCAATAGTTGCAAGAAGTAACAAGAATACTCTTTGTTTCTTCAAATCCTCCAAAGCCTTTCTATTACTCAAGAGGAGAGTCTTGCAACAACATGTTGCTCCAACACTCTCAAGAGCAAAATGGAAAGGAAGCAAAATGAGTAAGAGAGAGAGAGAGATGAGGTGAAAATTCAGTAGCATAACACTAGCTCAAGATATGGTGATAAATGAGTGAGGGAGGGGTTCTATTTATACTTGGGAAGACAAAGCTACCCCTCTTGGATGAGTTACAAGTGTCACACATCATGGAAAAATCACTTTTAGGTTTTGGTAAGTTAGGGTTTTGGCATGGATGGATGAAATGGCAATGAGTTGGAGTGAGTTGGCAAGGCTTTGACAAGTCAAATGATGAGTTGTAGGGTCTAGGGAGACACACCAAGGGATAGAATAAGTCTCCCATCAATTTTTTTATTATATTTTCACTTTTTGCAGACTTTCTAGAAGGGAGGCACACCACTCTATGAAAAATGACGTTTTTGCTTAATGGTTAGGTGGGGGGGTGATGTGAGGGTTGGAAAAGGTTAGGAAAGGTTAGGAAAATTCTCTCTCACCTTTATCCATCTTACTTTACCCCATTTGCTCAAAATTACAAAAATGACATTTTTCCTATGTCATGACTTAGCAATTAAAATTGTTGTTTTGACTGACTGAGACTCCTGGTGGACAAACACCTAGCAAAAGTTGTCTGACTGAGTTGAAACTTGGTCCAAGGGTGTAGGGGGTGTCTTTCCATTTCTTTTGAGCAAAAATACCCCTAACAAAAGCCTAAGGACCTAGTTTTTATAATATTTGCTCAAAAATAATTAAGATTAATTAATTAAATTACCCAACCTTAGGAAATTTTAATTAATTAAAAAAAACCTATCTAGACTCGACGGAATTCCATGAAACTTTCTAAGATGTCATACATTGTCATTTACATCATTCCTAATTACTAGTTACCAGAGGATAACTCCATTAGAACGCCTTTCACCACTTTGGACAAGGCAACAAGAAAACTATACATGTGCAAGATCACTTGCTTGGTTAGTACTTCATATAATCATGGATTTCTGATATAAACCAATTGATAAACAATATTGATGAAGTAAGTCAACGATGTACAATAGAAATGATTATAATATATATCACTTCACAATAAATGCTAATGAGCAATGGCAATCAATGTAACAAGATCAATACTAGAAGCAACACCTTAGCCGATCTTTCAATTGCTTTAAAGACACAATAAATGCTGCATGGATATGTTTATACCACAAATAGATGACGACAACAATAGGGTTAGTAAATATTAGTCTAAGCTAGGGTTAGAAGGATTAGTAGTTGTTCAAAGTATTTGGATGTGTGTATGATCAAGGTACTCAACACAAGAAGTCTTAGATCAGTGCGTTATTAGGGCAAATGGAGTCAAAGTCACTGCAAAAGTTGAAGGGCCGTGATGATAGTGGTAGGGCTAAAGATAAGAGGGTTAGATGTTGAAGTGTTGCTAGGGCAAGGCCTCAACAATGAAACCCTAGGGGAGAAAGGCTCACTAAGGTGTAGAAACCCTAGGCCTTAGTGCTTTTTCTTCTTTCTTTAGCTCATTAACAAGATAAAAACGGCTAACTTGAGTAATAAATGCTATGGCTAAGGACAAGAGAGTTTAATGATGAAGTGTTGCTCAAGCAAGGCTTCATCAATCAAACCCTAGGGGAAAACGACTCACTAAGGTGTAGAAACCTTAGGCCTTAGTGCATTTTCCTCCTTCCTTCGCTCAATGACAAGAATAAAATGGCTAGGCTAGAAGAGTAGAAGTAGAGTGTTGCTATGGTAAGGCTCTATCTAACTTCAACAAATCAAAATGGCTCTTAACTTAACTTAGTAGGGACATGAAACAAGGACACCAACATGTGCTTGTCCCCTAGGGTTTAATCTAACAAATTATAATAACAAAATGCAAGTAAACAATACCATAACCATTCAATAAAGAAGTGTTTGCAGAAATTCATTTACAATTCACCAAGCATTCATATAGCCAAACCCTAGTTGTAAACCTTCCACCAAGAAAATGCCAAAATAGCCAAGAAAGAGACTCCTTCAACAAGTGCTAATCAATTTTCAGCCAAAAACCCTAAACGAGGGCACAAATTTCAGACCTCATTAAGTGTGAGTGAAAGATGATGTTTAAAAAGAGAGTTTTATCTCTCTACTTATACAATACCAAGTGACCTTAATAAAATTTAGGTCACCAAAAGGTCGACAAGGCGAAAATATCAAATAATACTGTTTTACATTAAATGTCATAAATTAAACCCTAATCAAGCAAAAGTAAAGACGTCATGCCTTTTCTAGGGTGACGTTAGCCCTTTTTAGGGCATCATTGGCCTCTTGGAGCAAAACGTTAGCCCTGCTTGGGCTTCTCCAAGCTGCCACACGTGCCATAACTGCCATAGCTGCCTCCCCAAAACGTCCTCAATGCTGGATGACGTCATGGGCCTTCCAAGGCCAACGTTCCAGTGGAGATGGCACAACCCCCCTAGGTAAGGCTCTGCCAGGGTGCCTCTGTGGAACATCCTCCTCTTCTCCAGTGCAAACCCCTTTGTCTTGTCTCTGCCCCTTGCTGGGGTCTCAACATACATCTGGTGGGCTCTTCAGCCCCATGGAGGTCCGAGCTAATCATCTTCCCATGTGTACCTATCCAATGTGGTACCTGTCCGTCGGGTATGATCTTGCACATCAACAGATACGCCCTCCATGGGCTCATAAGTCACAGGGATCATAGCAATGACAATCACATCCAATCATCAATTTTATTAAACATGTGCATAAAACCCTTTTTACCCAGCCAAGTGCTCAATGACATTACACAAATCTGCAAGCCAAGTTTGGAAGAAGTGACAAGGCGTCCTATCAGGCTAGTGCTCACTGGATGTAGGTTGTTTCCGGGAGAGATCAAATCGAAGTGATGTTAGTGGGTGAGGTGGTCAAGGGATGTCTGGACAAGGGGTGCAGTGATAGCAGGGAAATGCATGGCTGACCTGTGGGTGCCTTTGTAGAGGGTGAGCCGCACCTGTCCTGGATGCAAATGTTTCCAAGCCCATTCATGCCTTTTATTCTTATTTCTTTATTGCATTTTCTTTCAAGAAGCTAATCAGGGGACATTGCCTTGGCGTGGTGACCAATGGTGGCAATGTTACCCACAAGCACTTTCACAGAATTGAGAAGGCTGGCTCGTGATGACACCCCCTTTCTCTTGGCTATGCCACCAAGAGCCACTACCATGTCGTGGTAACCAGCTGCTAGTAGTGTCATACCGCTAGATGCCCATGGACCTAATAGGATGGCTCGTGATGACACCCCCTATCCTCTGACTAGGTCTTGTTTTATTATCTTTATGGGCCTCTCTTGTTTCTTGCTGAGAAGCTTTTTACTGCTTTCTCAGGGATCCCTGAGCGAAGCATCTTGAGGTTTTATTTTAGGCTTTTATCTTTTGCCAGCTGCTTTTATCTTCTGGGCCTTTAGCCCCTTCTTCCCACAAGGCAAGATGCAACCCTTAAATGATTGGCCAACCCAATGCCCGGACCAATGTAATGGGATGGATGAGTGGGAAGTAAGATGAAAAGTGGTAAATATGACGGGAGCGGACGATGACTTTTCAGAAATCCCCCCAGTGGTAACTCAAAACCTATGGGCACAAGCTTACTAGGGCTTCCTGTCATTCCCACCAGACATGGTCAAGTGGATAAGTATAAGATCCAAGCACCCATTAGAAACAAAAAGACCTAAATGCACATATTCAAAGGTTTTGAGGATCAAAGTGACACATACTATGATACACAGACTCATTACCTCATGGACCAAGATCCATCTCTGCTACAAGACCAAGCCGAGGTGATGGATGCTGCTGCCGCTGACAAAGTGGAGGCGCTGAAAGGAAAAAAAGATGGGCCTTCCAAGGCCATGCTCAAGTCGATCTGGCTCTCGGTACTCCATGTTTAGGACCTGTGAGCCTCGAGAGATAATCTCCTCTGTTATTCCTAAAAGTGGGGGATAACAAGGCACAAACAGAGAACAAGAGGAGAAATAAGGGTGATTTAGTGGCTAAACGATGAATTAAGCTAAAAAGCATAGGAAAAGTCACTTAAGCTAAAGTGAACGGAGAAATAGAATGAAAAGGTGTTGAGGGGGAGACTTAATTAATTAATTACTCACCTTAGGAGGAAAAACACCTAGCTTAAGTGATGTCAACGAAGAATTAGATCGGGAAGAGTATAAAGGGAGGAGTTCAACCTAATTCCTCATTATATTATGATTTGATGTAGAGACAGTTTCCAGAGGATGAGGAAATCGACCCGCTTGCTGTTTTGTGGATTCCTGGAGGAAACCACCACCATTGATCGGTTTCGGTGTTGAGAGACACACCCTAGCCTATCGGAGATACCATCCAGGTATCTCATCGTGCTATTCAGGAGATCTAGTTTGCAGTGATTGCACAACTTAGCCTGTGAGGGCGCAAGGGTTAGAGAGGGTTTTGTGTAGCTGCACGAGACCGAGGATTATCTTGCAGATTCCTCCCGACCCAGTTGAGAGCTAGCCAAGGCACTGCTTTTGAGCCACCACTCATTAGATTCTGATGGTGGAATCTCTCAGAGCGCAAGAAACAACCAGATAGTGCACAACTCTTAAGGAGGGGCATTTGGGGTTCCAGGGGATATTCCGGATTAGATCCAAGGAAACCCTTCTGACCCATTACAGAGGAGACCAGGATGATCATTTCGAGACATACATCGTCGGATTCCGTAGGTGGAATCACTAGGGCGCAGTCACACAACCTAGGAGGTGCGCAAACCCCTAGGGGGTGACATCCAGAGCTTCAAAGTAAAGATATTTAGTACGACAGTAGCCGGGAGTAGCCTGTTAAAAATAATTAAAAAGTACCTAGGCAAGTGTTTCTCATCACCTAAGCGCCTAAGGGATGAGAAAGTGCCTAATGTGTACCCTAGTCATTTAATTTATGAGATGTAAATTAAAAGTGATTTTTTGAACTTAGGGAAAGGGGGTGACTTAAGTGATTTAATCTCCACCATTCATCTCGTCCAATCTCAACCATTGGATGAGATGACCTTTCACCTTCTCTTCATTGAGCTGATTAGGGTAAGGAGGGCGCACCCTTTGAGGGTTGTTGAAGCATTTTTGAGAGAGATGGAAAAGAGAGAAGTCGAGCAGACTAAGAGAGGAGCAATTTTGTCGCTAGGGAACATATTTCAAGGCAAGCTTGGGCACACAAATCGAGGAGAGAGTACAACAGCTAATGGAGGTCGTACTGTACGGATTTTGAGCAAACCGTATAATTGAACATTGGCACAGTTTTCGAGGAGAGAGTACACCACATTTATTGAGGTCGTATGATACGGATTTTGAAGGTCGTACTGCTGTTTTATTGCACAGAAATCGAGGAGTGAATTTTGTGTATTTTTTGGAGAGATTGGCACAATTTCCTAGGCGACCGTACAGGCATTTATTGCACAGAATTTTGCTGCAGATTTTGACATGAATTTCAAGGTATCTGTACAACAAGAAGGGGCACATAAATCGAGGAGCTGACCTGTGCACATGTACAAGAAATTCGAGCACGAATTTTGAGGAGTTTGGCTCAGATTTCGAAGTGGAAACTTGACATGGTTTTTGAGATAAGTCTCTATTTAATTATGAAATTAATCACTACTGTAAAAGACATTTTCTCAGAGCTCTGAAATAATAGAATCCCTCTCTCACTGGTTTTCCCTTTGTGGGTTTTTCCAGGGTCACTGTTAGACCAAAAATCTCTGTGCATTTTATTTTCTGAATATGGTGCTGCTGATATAATTTTATTTCTGCATTAAATGTTGTTCATAATCCTCATGTATTGACGAAGTTGTATCAAAGTACAAATGAGAAGCGAAAGATGGTTTTGAGAGAGAAACCTAAAAGCATTAAAATGACCAAGGCTGAAAATGAGGTCACATATCTTACCAGGTTGACACAATTGAGAGATGAACTTGGAGTTGTTGGGGAGGCCATTGCTGACAGTGAACTTGTGAGGAGAACATTGAATGGGGTGACCAAACAATGGGCTATTTTTGTTGAGGGCATTGTGGCTAGGGAGAATCTTCCCAAGTGGGAATGTCTTTGGGATGACTTTGTTTAGGAGGAAACCCGGATAGGTTATGTGCATGGCAGTTCATCTGTTGGTCATGATGAGGAGAATGTGGCTGTTGCTGCCAACAACAAGAAAAAATTCAAAAAGGGTCCTAAGGGAGGAAACAAACCGAAGAGTGAAGGCAAGAAGGACATGAGCAAAGTCAAGTGCTTTGCATGTCATAAGTTTAGGCACTATGCAGGACAATGTCCTAATAAGAAGAAGAAGTAGATAACAACTTTAGCAGAGGTGGAGGAGTTTTCCTTAGTGGTGTGTCTTTCCACTAGAGCCACTCATTCCAGTGTTTGGTATATTGATAGTGGTGCCTCCCGCCATATGACAGGTGTTCGTGAGCATTTGACAGATCTTACACAGATTGGTGATCTTGAGGTAGTACTTGGAGATGAGCGGGTGGTCAAGGCAGTTGGTAGTGGGACACTATCATTTTAGAGGGAGTCTCTACCTCCCATGTTGTTGAGAGATGTCCTATATGTTCCTGGCTTGAAGAAGAACTTGATTTCAATTTCTACTATTGAGGAGAGGGGATACGAGGTGTTGTTCCGTGATGGACAGGTGCTCCTATTTACCAAGGGGTCCAATATCACTTTGGCCAAAGTGATTGGGACTCGACATGAGAAGCTGTACAAGCTCATGTTTCAGCCAGCTAGTGCATTGTATCATACTACCAACAACAATGATCTTTGTGAGCTATGGCATAGGAGGGTGGCCCATTTGCATCATGGGGCTCTAAGGATACTGAGGGATATTGTGACTGGAGTGCCAGAGTTCAGTACACAGAACCAGGAGTTGTGCAAGGGGTGCGATTTGGGAAAGTACACCAAAACTGCTTTTCCAAGCAGTGACAATAGAGCAGCAGGTATACTTGATCTGATTCATTCTGACGTATGTGGTACTATGTCTTCTGCATCTTTGAGTGGTTGTTTGTACTATGTCATATTCATTGATGACTTCTCTCAGAAGTCTTAGATTTTCTTCATGAAGACCAAAGGACAGGTCTTCAATCAGTTCCAAGAGTTTAAAGCTCTTGTGGAGAACCAGACTGAGAGGAAAATCAGAGTACCGAGGACAGATAATGGGGGTGAGTATAGCTCCAAGGAGTTTAATGACTTCTGTGCAGGAGAGGGCATTAGGAGGGAGTTGACTGTTCTTTACAACCCACAGCAGAATGGGGCTGTTGAGAGGAAGAACAGGGCCATATTTGGGGTTGCGAGAGCCATGTTGCATGATTAGGGGATGCCACTTTTTCTTTGGGCTGAGGCATGTTACATTGCAGTTTATCTGCAGAATAGGAGTCCACACAGAGCATTGGGGGAGAAGAGTCATGAGGAGGCTTTCTCTAGGAAGAACCCTGAGTTTGGGCACTTTAGGATTTTTGGGTGCCTTACATATTCACATGTCTCTTCTAAGAAGAGGAAAAAGCTAGAGCCCACAACAGAAAAGGGGATTTTTGTTGGGTATAGCGAGACTTCAAAGGCTTTCCGCATATACATCCCTTCCTTGAGGAAGACAATTTTGAGAAGGGATGTGAGATTTGAGGAGGATAGAGCCTTTAGGAAGTCACGAGGGACTGAGAGGGGTGAGCAGTCATCACCTCAGATTTAGGTGAGTCCACAACAGACTTCAATGACACAGAGTTCAGGTCCACCAGTTTTGGTGACGAATGGTCGACAGGTTACAGGGCCACAGATGTCAGGATCACAGGTTACTGGTCCACATGTTTCAGGATCGAGTGCTCTAGATTCTACTTCAATTTCACAGTCTTCAGGGGATGGGGTTGAGCAGGGGGAGTCTCCTCCACGGGACACTACTTCAGAGAGGAGGAAGCCCAAGTGGCTTCAGGACACTCTAAGGGAGGCATAGGGTTCAGTGGGGAATCCCAGGCAGGCTGTGAGGGAGAGTAAACCTTTTGAGAGATTTTGTAGCTACATTGTGATGGTGAGAAACATCAGGGAGTCCGAGCCTTCCACTTTTGAGGAGGCTGCTGGTAGACAGGTTTGGAGAGATGCCATGATGGAAGAGTACAGTTTCATCATGAAGAATGATGTTTGGGAAATTGTTCCTGTTATCGCACAGTTTGTAGTTTAGGTCAAATGGCTAAAGGATAGGGGTCAAACTGGAGAAACAGGAACCTTCCCCACATAATGTCACCACAATGGGGAGGTTCTTTCTATTTAGGGAGGTTAGCCCAGGGGAGACGTCCCCGGTAACCTGGGGTTTTGAAGAGGCTGAGATATAAGGTTAGAGTTAAATTTTCCCCCTCACAGGTTACCACCAAAATCAGAAGGTCCGACTAATCAACCAATAATGAAGTGTAGTCCCAAATGAGAACACCTGGCCGTAACAAAGCAACAATAGAAAAATATATATGCAGGCTATATACAAAGGGTTAGCACTTCATATGACCATATGATATAATTTAATCAATGTGAAGCAATAGATATCAATGAGATCAATGTTTTGTCAATTATCTATAGAAAGAGCATTAATCCATCAATAACTATCTAGATGACAAAGCCAACAATGTATTCAATCAACACTTCAATCAATAAATGCTTTAGATCATCACTCAACTGCTTGTAAAAGTCAAAAGCTTGTTGCGTCAAAAATAACCAACTATGACGTCAGCCTTAGTTAGGGTTAGGGTTTGTTAGTTAGGGTTTCAAGAATTAGAGTTTAAAGAGTTGTTTTGCACACTAAAGCTTCAACGTTGGAGATCAAATTGGTGCCTTAGGGTGTATGGAGTCAAAGGTAAGGGCACAAGGTCTCGGAAGGATGATAACTCAGAGACTAGAAGGTAGGGTTCTATGGTGCTGCAAAGGCAGGGCCCTAGAATCAAAACCCTAGGGGATAGAGGCTCACTCCGGTGTTGCTTAAGCAAGGCGTCGTGCTCTTTCCTCCTTCTCTAAATTGACTTGGCAAAACGGCTAGCTTAAAGCATAAATCTAAGGGAGAAAGTGTTGCAATGACAAGGCTTTCAAACCCTAGAAGGTGAAACCCTAGGTGTAGACAATCTAGGCCTAGGACGTCTCCTCTTTTCAACTTATGGACTTCAATGTTATCTCAGAAGATAGAAGATAAGTGTAGCAACGACTAGGCTCCGTCTCTTTTCTTCAATGGCTGAAAATATTTATCAACAAGGGGACATGTAACAATAACCTACTTGTGTGCTTGTTACCTAGGGTTTTAAATCAACAATACAATAAGCAAATGCAAGAAATTATACCTACAACCATTCATTTAAGAAGTTTTGCAAAAAAATTCACTTACATGTCATGAAGAAAAGCACAAACAAACCCTAGTTGTAAACCTTCCTTGAGAGAAATGCCAAAGATGCCAAAAATATCCTTCCAATAGCAAGTGCGCCTCACTTTAGACAACAAAACTACCCTAGTAGGGCGCAAAAATCAGATCTCACCAGAGAGTGAGTTGTGTTATGTTCAAAATGAGGGAAATCATCCTCAATTTATATCAATTTATGTTCAGAACTGCTTGGATCTTACACTAATCCACTTGACCATTGTTGGGGTAATTGATTGGGTAGCTTAGCAAGTTGGTATTCATGGGTTTTGGTTAGCCACCAAAGGGGGTTTGCAGAACCATCGTCCGCTCCCCTCATATA
>JASDQU010367075.1:0-11533 GCA_032191745.1 Picea mariana
AAAAAAATTCACAGTTTCGAATTAATGAGAACTCTAACTTCTTGCATCGTCAAAATCCAGTAACTAGAAAGAAATTTACTACAAGATTAGAAGGATTCATTTTATTGTAGCTAAAAAACTCTATCTATGAGAAAATAACATACGATCATTTCATCTACCACTTTCATTATCACATTAATCCTTCCATATATAATGGTCCATGTCACGAAATTATAGAAATGCTCAAAATACATTTCCCCTAGATCCTTAAGTACGGAATTTGTTTAAGGTAAATCTCACCCTTTCATGTTCTATAAATAATATAAAGATGTAGCCAATTTGCCACATGTACTTTCAATAATTGAAATTCATTGAAGTACAAAGGACCCATGGATCCTAAAATCAAAGAGATACCCAATAATACTATGTCCGTAAAACCATCCTCCAATATTATCAACATAGTTGATGTGAAGAATCTACAAACAATTAGAAATTTCGATGTGACATCCCTTCAAGTAATCTTAGAACACATATTTCTAACATAGTATTTTCTTGCATATAAATATCTAAGACTCTAACCCATTCCCTTAAACATAGTGCCAATTGCTTGCATGGACTTAGTACCTCGAAAATTATCCCAAATAAAGGATCTAGAGATTTGTACTAGATTCATATTTTGAAGCTCTAAGGACATTGATAAGACAAGTAATAAACATGAGACACCTATTGTATTTTTGCAATTATGGTGAAGTTACTAGAAAAGRGAAAATACTTGTAATACCACCATTCCAACATCCTCTAAATTTTTCCAATGCACTTGCCCCACATAATAGAAGGGAAAATGTCAATTCCAAAGGGTATGTTGAGATATCTCACAATATCCCTTAGTATCTCCCTTTTCTAATGCCAATATAGTTAATTAAGGGTTTCGTCCAATCATACCAAACTTTTGGACTTGTTTCCATTTAAAAATGTACACCCCATGTCATGCAAAATGCATCCAATAATCTCATGTCCTCAACATGGTATATTTTAAGGATATAAATATTATACCTAAGTATAGTATTCAATGCAACTATTTTTGTTTTAAAAAAACATGCATATAGAAATGTATGCAAATATTCATTAAAAACATATAATTTATTACCAATTACCAATTACCAATTGACAAAAAAATAACCCCTAAAATACCCTTGTCCTCAATCATTGAATCCAGGTCCAAACAAACAATGCTAATCAAAACATGAACTAAGTGGTTATTGATGATCATCTTTCCACTTAAGATTTGAGTATCTCATATCTCCCTATGCATCCTAGTTAATTTTAAACACTATCAAACAACTAGAACATAAAGATATGGTGTAAAAATATTGTCATTATGCCTAATAGATGAGAAATGGGGTAAAATGAATGTCATCCCTATGTAATAGACCTATGGAATTAGATCTAGTTAGACAATACACCACTAAAAGACACCAATGTAGAAGCATTAAGAAATAAAGTGTGCACCATCTCCATAAATTTGGACCCATAGCCAATGAAAGTAGCATATCAAGGAATAATATATAATTAGATCAAGCTTCTTCACCATCATTTGTGGTATCATATATTATGTTTAACACATTAACAATAAAGAACCAAGACAATAAATAACCAAGACATTGTACAATGTTGAGTTTATAGATGATCTACCTTGTAGCAAGGATGAATCATATTGAATAAGTATGTTATTAATCATGTCAAAGAGAATTCACATTTTTGTGCCATTAATTTGGTTGTGTTCTATTATTGGTGCTAAATGATGAGAGTGTGTCATTTAGTGGAGATCATGGTCATATCATGTTCATCTCATGAAGCACTAAATTATAAATGTTTTTGGAAATATAATTGTGAGTCGTCATTATTTTTGAAGAAATACATAATTTTGGAAGTGGGTCACTAATCATGTCAAAGATAATTCATCTACCTGTCATAAAAAATGGTTGTTTTTTATATTTTGTGCCAAATGATGAGATTGTGTTATTTACTAGAAGGGAAGTAAGGAGTTCTTCTCCTCTCATTATTTTGCAGGAGGAAATTGTTGGGATGTGGTTGCCCAACACCCTTATAGCATTACATGTGAACACTTAGCAAATTTTTTATCGTCAATTTCACTAGACCTCAAGGAAGCTCTATTTTGTTAATGCATGATCAATGGTTTCAAGATATCTATTCTTTAAAGAATATGTGATAATTTTGATGGTCAAATGTAGTAAACAAATTATTTTCATAATCAATCAAGAAGAGTATTATATGGATGGATGTACTTTGTTTCTAAGACAATTGTGGATAGTGAAAAACTAATTTTTTAATCTCCATTATTGGATCTTCTCCTGGTTCTTCTCTGGTCTAGCGGGCTGATGTCTCAGTTGGATTTCCAGCTCCACAGAAAAATCCCCTAGGTTGGATACCCATGACGTGGAGCCATCGTGGCCTAGACAGACTTTCTGAGATCTAGACATAGATTTTGAATGAAGGGATAGACACCTACCCTCCTACAAAGCTGGTGTGCCTGATGGTCCCTTGCTAACACTATTTCAAGGATGTGATCTCCTCTCTTCCCGACGAGAATTCTCTATGTCCGCAGAGATGCTCTAATCCATTTTTCCAGGGAGGATTTCCCATTAGGCTTTGATTAGGCACGTCGGGTGAACAAAGGAATTCTTCAGAATTTTTTTTTTTATTCAACTTACTTTTTTCATTTTTTATTCAACTTAAAGGAATTCTTAAGTATTTTTATTTTTATTATTATTCCTATAGCCGATTTTGTAGTTTTCTAGGGTTCTTTGTTCTTTTTGTATTTATTGTCAAGATATCTCTCTTCTCATATTGATTATTTGTTCTAATGATGGATCTGGTTTGCTATCTTGTTCTAATTATGGATCTAGTTTTCCATCCTAAACATGACAACATAAAGATGTTTTAGATTTTTTAAACATTTATAATAACCAATTTCACCACATAAACCTAAAAACCATAACATGAGAATAATCAAAAGAAATGGAATAGAATTGCAACAACACATTCTGATTGAAACTAATATAAAAGTAGTTTTGTTGAAGTCATCGTACTTATAACTTGGCTCAACTAGTTCAAGACGTGATACTTTATCAAGAACTTATGATCTTCTCATTTTAAATTTTGAAGCTCATTTTTGCACACAATATAGAAATAATTAGAATAGATTCTTATTGAAGAAATTGAATTATAGATTTGTTAAAGCTAAAAAAAAATATTGGGAAAAAAAATGATAGAGGTTGGGTTAATGATTTTCTACTTCAAGTGACAAATCACTCTGATAGTTCCATGAGGTGGTGAAAGCCATATGAAAGAATGCTTCCATTTCCTTGTATTCACTTGTATTTATAGGGAGAAACATATTGCTCCATCATATTTCCCAAGGTTGAGATCCATGTACTCATTGTTTTTACGATGAATTGATTCCCAAAACTTACATGAAACTCCAACTCTTTCTATCTCATCCCAAAGTTGAATGAAGTTTGATTTATCAAACCCCGTAGTTGGATTTTTCTTGTCAAAATCTTGTGTTAATCTCCGAACCTCATAGAACATTTTCAAAACGGTTTAAACTCTAGCATGATGAGAAAAATATACTAGATTGGACATTGATATAGGTGTCAAATATCATTTTCAACAAGTTACATTTATATATTAGCTAAACAATAAATTCATTTTTTAATTAACATTAAGAGGAAAAACATGTACCTTGTCATCATTTGACTGATCCATGAGATAGTTTTTAACAAGAATCAATGAACTACCATGTAAACATGACTCTACATCTATGATGCAAATATCAACTTGGTCTAGCCATCCTTTACTTGAATCTAATGTATGATTCAATAGATGTAAAATTACATAAAGATTAATATATAACTACTAAAAATATAAAAAATTGATACACCAATTTAATTAATAAAACTTACCAAAAGTAATTTTGAATAAGTTAAATGAAAATTTGCAACTAAATTGATTGTATCTCCTTCTTGAATTGAAAGTTCCTTTGTAAACATGTGTAGATCTCTTTTTGAACATATGCACTGTGAAAAAAAATTATTCCCCATCAATGACAATTTTCCATGACATACTAACTAGTAAGATTCAACAATATCATGATGGCACTCAAACAATTTTACATTCACTACTCTACCATCACTCGTTATAATGCCATGTTGATAAGGCATTTTTAATTATTCCATTAAGTTGTCCTCATATTCTTCTTTAATAGCATGTGCTAAAACCTACTTGTATTCCTCTTTCCCATTCTATTTTCTAATCCTTATAGAAGACATTAAACCATTATCCTATAGAATTTCAAGTAATATCTCACATACTTTTCCACCTATATCATAATGGAGATAAGAATCGAGACCAATATTAAAATACATATCTTCAACCATTTTACCAAATTTCTTCTCTTAGGATTCAACCGTATAGGAAGCATCTACCCTTACCTCTTTGACCCTAACTCCAAAGGTGAAACCATCAATTATTTCTTAGCCCATACTTAATTTCTCATCTTCATTGCTCCATATTTGCATTTCCTCACAAATTGACATTACACTAACCCTATTAAACAAACCGTGATTATCAATGTGCTTTAGACAATATAATGCCTTATGAGTCATACTTGGTTCAATAAAAATTGAAGACATGTTCCTAGGAGTGAATTTCTTGTGGATATCTTCCACAACAACTAAAAGAATATTTTCAAGAACTCCACCTAAATGCTCAAGTAGATATTCAACTTTAGAACTTGCAAGAAAATTATTTTTTAACTTGTAACATCCCTATTTTACTCCCCAGCTTAGTGAGGTATATATTTGCAAAGATATGTGGCCATGGGCCAAGCAATGAAATATGTAAAAATTTTAAATCATAATAACAAATACATATAATGTTGTTGCAGGTGGACAAGAATGGAGTAATGGGTGGATAAGTATCAACAAGAGAGGGAAGGGTCCAAGGAGTCCAAAAAGGGAATATTCATGAGTATTGATCTCCACCCATTTTGTCATGATTTTACCTTATGTTATGAACCTTATATTTTCCTTTAGTGTTTCGAAAGCTAATCATTTAATGTTTGTAAGAGGGTGGGTTTGATAAGTCACTTTAGAAAGTTATTGTGAGCATGGGGATAATTAGTGTCCTCCTTGGGAGCAGTGTGAGTCAAGAAAACAAGTAAAAGAGGAATTCATATGAAAAAACACAATAGTCTAGAAGTTGAGCAGTCTAAGTTAGTCTAGCAATGGGGAGAGTCTGAGTAGTCTGGGGAAGAACACAAATTTGGGAATAGTGACAAAATTACATAGTTCAACAAGAGACATCAACTTGGAGACAAACGTAGGAGCGTGCATTGTTGGAGCTGAAGAAGTTAGGATTGCAAATTCAACTCTTTGTCTGAGAGAGAGCTTCCCTGAAGGATGGTAAGATATGTGTTGGTAGTTTCCTAGCCGTTGACATCCTTGGAGTCCCTAGTAAAGATATTTTTGTTTGATCAAGCACACCAGAGCCCTGGAGGGAAGAGGAAAGGCCTGTGGGACTGTGAGTAGTGAAGGGGAATCTCCTTCCTTGGGTTGTGCAGGTCTTGGGGAAGAGAGTTGGATGGATTCAGATAGTTGTAGGAAGACATAGTTCAGTGCTTATGGAGTCACAACATCCCATAGTTTCTTATATAAAAAGAACATCCAACCTTTCAAACTCCATTAGCCACTTTAGGGAGAGATTTTTAGGTCACCCTACAAGGTCAGACATATTAAAAGATAAAATATTCATGGGTTACCTTCCAAAAGAGATCACCCCACTCTAAGGACCCTGGAGATTAGCTTATGCCTACCCTCCAAGACTTATCTAGTGGAATTTTCCTGAACATATTTTAATGTGGATTTGTGTCTCGCCTTCAATTGGACCAAGTCTTTGGTTCTATTGAAACCCAACCCCCATGAAAGGACCTATGCTTAATTGGATGACTTAGATCAGAGTAGATAGGATTCCCAAATCGAGGAGGAATATATAGAAACCAAAGAAGAGGCATCATTTTTAGATTGGTAATTGATCAACAGAAAGTCACCTTTATGAGACAAATCGAGAGTAAGGGATTCAAGGGACATTATCTCATAAGGGAGAGGGACAACCGACCACCCCGATGATGACCCCCTACCTAGCCCATTATCTAGAATAAACAAGATTTCAACTAGTATACCTGGAAAAAAAAGAAATAATGGGATCAAAACTAATAATGGGCTCACCCACAACAAGGAGACATTCCACACTTTTTCACCATATCTCCTCGAGCTTGCTCCAATGGGTAGTAGAGATTTTGAAATCTTCTCCCAATGGGTCCTTGGGCGAGTAGTTCTTCGGTACAACTGAGCTATTCTTCTTTATATTGATAGCAATATCCCCCAATCAATACTTCATTCATTGGAACCTATGGAACAAGGACTTTAACATTTTTAGTATCGAATTTTGAAATTGAACACGGTTGGGGTAGCAGGGGGGGGCTATCTCCCCAATTGTTTTCGAGCCCTTCGATGGGGTGTCCAGACTAGATGTTGATGAACCCCGATTTTTTTTAACAAACTTGTAATCACAATCTTCCATTATATGGCCAACCAAATGGAAACGAGAGCATTGAAAGGGTACATTAAGGTAGTCCAGGGGTTGTTTGTAGATGTTTTGTCCCAATATCATATCAAGCAACTCGAACAACCCATTATGAGGGTATAGTTCCACAAGAATATACACCATCGAATGAATCTTACTACTCTTATAGTTTCCATCTACGGAGATAAAGGTTCCCAATGTATCACCAATAAACTTCAATCCCTTATTTGTCCAGAATTCAATGGGAAGGTTGGACAACTTTATCCACGTTGGAACATTGCTCAGAGCTTCGTCAAGTGCATCAAACTAGGGATGCCATGTCTTGGCACAAAATATATTGTGGTTCTAGTATGAATGGTTAGATATAATATAACCCAGATCATCTTTATATATAAAAACAAACCCATTCCACCCTTGCAAAAGTAGATGAAAGGTCAGACTATAACCTAGGCTAGAGCTCCAATTTTTATCCACCCATGTTTTTGTGGAATAAAATCACATTCAATGCCCACAAAATTTAACAACAATCGCACGACCCTCCATCTCCTCCACTTGGCTAACCTCTAAATCCTCTCCCACCACCAAAGCAACACTCGCTCCCCGATTTTTAATGATCTTCCAATGCTTTTTAACAATCAATGATGAACTATAGGGATCACTCGAGGTAATTGGTACATAAGAGATGGGATTTATAGGCCCTTCGATACACACATATGCCTTACTAGGGATATCTCTCAAAGGATCTGTGGTAGGAGTACCAGATGTTAAATATATCAGTAACCTCAATAGTGTGTGACTGTATATTGTCAATTGTCTTGGCCAGTTGTACGAGTTAGTTAGAATATCTTGTTTTGTTTCTTGATTTGATCAAGCCTATTTAGCTCAACCCTTTTTTCCTTAATGAATACACTCAATGCTATGCGCTCTACTCATTCTTGTTATTCCAAATTTCATCTTCTTTGTATTATCTTCTTTGCTTCTCATTTTTTCATGGTATCATAGCTTAGGACGTAAGCCTCTTCACAGTGCTTGGAGAGCAGCCCGATCCTTAGAAGTGCAGATATTACACTCTCTATGAGAGCACAGGATGCAAGATTCTTCACAGAGCTTGGAAATCATTTTGCAGTCCAAAGTCGCTTAAAAGATCGTTGCAGACAACAAGCGCGAGGAAGAAGAACTGCAAAAAGAAGAGAAAAACTAAATATTTTGAGAGCCTTTAAATAATTTGTGAAAGTTTCACGAAATTATTTCTTAAGAAGAAAGTTTACAGAAGCAATAGAGGAGAAGCAAGATTAGCCATAAGATCATCCCTGTGAACATATATGAGCCATTGATCAAGATCATAAAGGATGATGAGCCAGCAGGTAAGGGGAATTTATTTTAGCCGTAAGATCTGAGCATGAAAAATATCATTCATCATATCAAGCAAAGATCAAGTCAGGACCGTCAGATCACATTGGAGAGAGATTGATGGTGGGGAGGCATTGCGGGGATCAAAAAAAAAAAAAAGAACGAGCAAGTTGTGAGACCACAATTGCTTAATATCATTGATCTTGTAAAATCAATAGATCAACGATGGATATTGATCCCACAACGGACAATCATCTTCTCTTTGCGGAGATCAACAAGGATATTAAAGAGATAGCGAGTTGAGTCTCCACAATCACTCATGGTTGTTGATATTCAAGCAAGTGACACGTGTCAGGCGATCTCGTACTCCAGGATGAAGCCAACTGAGGAAGCCAATAGAATATGAAGAGTGAAGGACTCCCGAAGTTCTAAAAAACTGAAGTAGATCTAGACCTTTGATCGAATTGGACACGTGGTAGGAGATCCCGCACTTTGGCGATAATCACTTTGGAAGAAAGACAGGTACGAGAAGCTAGAAATATTGAAGGCTCGAAGCCCAGAGTTCATATGGACCATCCATCAACGAGGAGACGCGGTGCCAGATCCCTCACTTTAGAGACTTAGCACTCCAGAAGGTATTGCAGAGTGAGATCTACCCAAAGTATCGAAGTCAATCTGAGCCTTTGAAGGCTGTGGAAATGCGTCGATAGATCTGTCACTTCGGAAGGTTAAAACTTCAAAGGTTTGTGGTGTTTTGCACCTCGAAACACCCGTAGCCTGAAGTTCTGAAGTAAATCTTGACCATCCAAAACAACAGGACACGTGGAGGCAGATCCCGCACTTCGAATATTCGACACTGCAAAGAATTGCACATATTAGCAAACGAAAACTCCCAAACGTCGGAGTTCCGAAGAAGATATTGGTCGTTCGTTTGCTAAGGCCTAAGAACCGTTGGATTTCTCTCTCTCTGGAAAATTCACCTTTTTGCAACTTCGCGAGTTTTTCGATTAAGAGCGGTGAAAAATCCCTGAAGCCTAAACTCCCAAAGTAATTATGAGTCGTAGATCGCAAGGAGTAATTGAGACCATCAATCTCTTCCCCCTGTTCGTAAGTTCATGAGTTTAGAAGATTGCAAGGTAAGAAAGGAATATCTCCTAGAGCCCCAAAGGTTTGAACACATGAAGTCCCGAAGTAATTGTGGACTGTTTGATCTCAAATCAATGAGGACCATTGATCTTTGCAACAATTTGTCTATTCAACCATTCCACTATTCAGAGTGCTTGGTTTTCAGCCCCCGGTCACATGAGAAGCCAAACTTCAATTTTTTTTTAGCTCTCGAGTAAACTCAGAAAACCCAATTCTGCCATTAGAGGGGCTACAATTTCCAAAGAAGTAGTCTACCCTGTGTTTTTCAGCCTGAAGTCACACAACGGATTTCGCGGACCTAGTTTTTTTTTTTGCACAGGAAACAGGTAAGCACTCAAAACTCTAACAATTTTTTTTGTTAATTGTTTTTTAAGAAGGCCACCTGTAGCAATTTAGGACCAACTCAAGGACCAATTCTTCTTGGAAAGAACTATGAGTTTTGGTCTCTTAGAATGATATCCTTCTTGCAAGCACAAGAGTGCTACGATCCAGTAGATCTTGGATACATGGAACCAGATCCAGTAGACCTTGTTGCCATGACCAATCAACAAAGAACTACTCAGGAAACACAGAGAAACAAAGAGAATAAAGAAAAATTATGGATTCAAAACTTAGTGGTTGACTCGATTTTCTCAAAAATCACAGGCATTGTTACTTCAAAACAGGCCTAGGACATCCTTAAATCTTCCTACCAAGGAAATGATAGGGTCAAAAAAGTCAAACTGCAGACATTAAGGATGTATTCCGAGACTTTAAAAATGACAGAGTCTGAAAACATTGATCAATTTATGACCAAAGTCATGGGTATTTTAAACTAGATCAGATTGATTGGTGAATCCATCCTTGATCAACGAATTTTTGAGAAAGGCATCAGAATTTTACCAAAGAAATTTGAAATGGTTGTTATATCTATCCTTGAATCCAAGGATATGTCAAATTTCTCAACATATGAATTAATGGGCTCTCTATTGACACATGAGATCGGACTACATATCGAAGATGAGTCAACAACCAATGCCTTCAAGACTCAATTCTCCTTTAGCAGAGGGAGAGGCAGAGGAAGAGGTCACTGAGGAAGAGGGAGAAATCCAAGTAACCATCACTCAAGTGAAGGTCACAGACAACAGAAACATAATAAAAATTTCCAAGGTCACATAAAACAAAACCAGAATCCAAACTTGCAGCCTCAAAGAGGCAGAGGGAGAAGATCAAATGACAAATAAAGCATACAATGCTATTACTGTAAGAATTTTGGGAACTATGAATCTGAATAACGGAAGAAGCAAGCAAATCATCTCTCAGGCATAGCACATGTCTCAAATCATGAAGGAGAAACCTCAGATGGTATGTTTCTCTCATTCCACAAGACTAAAGAACAACATAAAGATCTCTGGTTGTTGGACAGTGGTTACAACAATCACATGACAAGTAACAAAGATTTACTCTCATGCATTGATTCTTCAATTTCATCTGATATTTCACTTGGAAATGATTCCTTAGTCAAAGTCCAAGGAAAAGGAACTGCACCTATTCTTACTAAACAAAATGTAAATAAATACATACACAATGTCTATCATGTTCCAAATCTGACACATAATCTGTTAAGTGTAGAACAACTAATTGAACATGGCTATAAGGTACTTTTAAAGGAGCATCATGTAGGATATATGATAAAACCCCCAACAGAAAATTGATTTCTGAAATCCACATGACCAAGAATGGAATGTTTCCCCTGACACTTAGAACTGCAAATATGATCCAATCATATACACAAAGTGCAACCACCCCCAATGAAACTATGGTTTGGAATACAATATTTGGACATGTTAAGAACCAAATATCAATATAGCATAGGGAAACCTCAGAATAAGTACTCAACGCCTTGAAAATGAGAGAAATTCGGATAATAAGCCTCTTCGAGGGGGAAGCCTCCTTATTCCCACATAAATGTACAATTACAAGATGATTCCAAATGAAAATGTCTCATTGGTATATATAGGATAATAGGAAGTATAATTACAACTATTGGATTAAAGCCGACATAAATAAAATAACATTACTAATGTTATATGCCCCAATTAAGGGGTAATGAGCCATTATTTAGGGCTTAACATGCCCCTCCCCTTGATACAAGTGTTGTCCACAACACTTGAGTAACTTCGGATGCTTTTGTATAAAAGACTCATCTTCCCAAGTGGAATCTTCAGCTGGTAGTTTTCTCCATTTAATGAGATACTCTGAAATGAATATATTCCTCAGCTGGTGAATTCTTGTGTCAGTGATGGCTTCAAGCTCCAATATGATTTTTCCTTCCTCGTCAAGTTCTAGAAATATAGTTTGAACTGGGATCTTGTCACCTATAACCTTCTTTAAGCATGAAACATGGAAAACT
>JASDQU010367082.1:0-11533 GCA_032191745.1 Picea mariana
GTACCTACATGGTACGATTGGATATGGATTGAGATATGTCTCGGATGTAGAAATGAAGTTGCAGGGTTATACAGACTCTGACTGGGCAGGGAGTGCAGTGGACCGGAAAAGCACCTCAGGGAGTTGCTTCAGTTTGGGTTCAGGCGTGATCTCATGGTTAAGCAAGAAGCAGACGCCAGCGGCACTCAATACAGCAGAGGAAGAATATATTGCAGCCAGTGTTACAAGCCGTGAAGCAGTGTGGCTTTGAAAGTTGCTTGCATGGTTATTTTATCTAGAGTTGGAGCCAACTTTGATACATTGTGACAATCAAAGTTGTGTGAAGCTATCAGAGAATCCTACATTTCATGACAAATCGAAAAATATAGAGATCAAATACCACTACATCCGAGACATGGTGCAGAGAGAAGTTGTGGAGCTCCGTTACATATCCAGTGATGAGCAGATAGCGTACATTCTCACCAAGCCTCTGTCTAGAGTGAAGTATGAGTACTTCAGAGACAAGCTTGGCGTGATGTAGAATGTCCACCCTCGTTGAGAGGGAGGCTTGATGTTTCTCCTCCAGCCGGATTTCCCCTCTGGCCAAGGCGTTCCCAAATAAGTCATGTGAGGTGACTGAGGAAGTAATGTATAGTCGGGTACATATCTTGCCTATGCCATGTGAGGTGGCTAGGTGTGAATAAGACTTGCGGCATAGCCTTGCCTACGCCATGTGAGGTGGCTAGGTGTGAATGAGGCTATGGTCGTAGTCTTTCCTACACCATGTCAGGTGGGTAGGTGCGAATAAGACTATTGGGAGAGGATAAACAACACAACCCAATACAAGCCTTGCCTATGCCATGCGAGGTGGCTAGGTGTGAATAAGACTTGTGGCAAGTCTTGCCTACGCCATGTGAGGTGGCTAGGTGCGAATAAGACTTAGAGCATGGTCTTGGACCATGGGATAGCCTTTCCTAAGCCATGTGAGATGGCTAGGTGTGAATGGGGCTATGGAGGTAGTCTTGCCCATACCATGTGAGGTGGATGGGTGTGAATAAGACTGCAAGAAAAGAAGAACGAACATCACAGCACAGTCAGGAGAACTATGGACAGTAGTTGTGTACTACTATGACAGAAGTTGTGTACAACTATGACTTGGCAGCAGTTGTGTTCAATTGGATGGCATTGTAGATGTGTGCTACTAGTTGATTGTCATGTAGTCGTGGAGATTACTAGACTTCTTGGAAGTAGTTGTGTGCTATTGTTTAATTGCAGCATAGTCATATAGACTGTGGCGGATGATTTGAACTATTGATGGCATGGTAGTAGTTGTGTGCTACTAGTTGATTGCAGAGTAGTTAGTGGACTACTGGATGAAGACATCGTGGAAAGATACCTCCCTAGCTAAGAGGGAGTGTTGATGTTTTGGTAGCTGCGGGAGCTATTTTCCTCCTAGACAACTTTTCTTAGAGAAGAAGAAGATTCCAAGAAGTCAAAGGAAGACCATCGAACAGTTGAAGAACACTTCAGAAAAGAATAAAGAGAAATAGAAGACCACAAAAGAGAAGTGGCCCACGGGAAATAAGAATAAAGTGGAAATATAATTTCTAGGAAGAGAAGTCAACCCACAGAAAAGAATTTAGTAAACTTGAAGACCCAGAATAAGAAGTTGTAAAGTTCCCAAGCCAATATGACAGGAACATCATGGTTTTGGTGCATTTTTAAACTTTTTTTGAGTGTGGCATTTCGTCAAACACCTTGTTGATTTACTTGTTTGTATGTGTTTACTTGCAGGTTGACCTCTTGATTTTGACCTTAGGGTTTATGTTCAATAATCACACATAGATCTGAAGATACAATCAATGAGAGTACAAGATACACCAAATATGGAACCAATAGCACAGATCTGACCTTTATTAATATAATGAGCAAGAACCTGATACAAGAGTGAGGCTGATCTGGAATGCTCAACAGATGGCTCCCATAAACACAATAGAAGTTGCTACAAAATGCTCCAATAGAAGACTACAAGCCACCAAAGGCTGAATACTCAATGAAGACCAATGCAAGAATAGATCTGAGCCGTATGAAATGCCAAACCCCCAAGCTGGAAGATGCCACGCCCTGCTGGAACACCGAATAGCATCAACAATTCGGCCCTGCTGTCAAAGATGTCCAAACCCTCCGATGAATATGCCAAATTGTAGATCGGGCAAATGCAAGAACAACCCAAGTGCTCAAATCTCCAAGATCCCTCTCAAACTCATGGATCTAGCCTCCCTCCAAGGAATGGTGTGCCCCCTGGATGCTTGAAACCCTAGATAATTCGACCTAGTTGAAGAAGCCTCCAAATGAGTCCAATGAAGATGCCAAATTGTAGATCGCGATGTGTAGAGTCCCCTTTTGAAATATCAAACCAAAATATCAAGGAATGCTCTTCCAAATGTTGAATCCTCAAGTGGAGTTGCGCCCTCCTGAAATATGTCAAACCCTACAATTTCAGCCCTGATGAAGGAGGCCTTCAAATGCTAAATCCTCCAATGGAGTTGCGCCCTCCTGAAACCCTAAATGTGCCCAATAATTCGGCCCTGATGAAGGAGGCCTCCAAATGCCCTAAAACTCGTTGAGAAGATAGATCAGGACACGGCAAGTCACTAGGTAAAATCTCAGGGTCAGATCTGTAGTATAACCCCTCCAAACGAAATAGATATGAATCTCAAAAATGCTATCCTTCTCTCCAATTCGTACAATGCATCCAATAAATCAAATGGCTCATGAAACTCCTCTGGAATGCACTAGATCTAATGGCCAAGACCCTGCAATGAAAACCCAGGTGCTAGAATCTGCCGAAGCCCTTCCAATCCCTTGGAACGAACCTCTCTCAAAGAATGGTGTGCCCTCCTTGCTGGAAACCCCCAATGGTGCGCCCTTCTTCTCTTCTTGTGCCTATGGCTAGTGTGGAACCCTCCTACACTGAATAGATCCGAACTAGAATGGTGTGGAGGAGTATTGCATCCCCGAGACCAAGATTGGAACAAGCTAGGTGGAATCTTTCACCACCGAATCGTCCTCTAGGGTTTGTTAAGTCAAAACCCTCAAAACCCCCAAGGTATGGGCTCTCTAGCTAGAAGCCAGATATCAAAATGATAAACATACATGAATGAATGAATAGAGGCCCTTGCCTCTTATTTATACTTCCTGCATCCCCTTGTCTCTCCAAATTGACTTTTCTTTTTTAATTATTGATTAATTAATTAAATCACTTTTAATTAATTAATTAACCTATTTACCTCTGAAAAGCGCCTTATCTCTCCTAGTGGCTTCCCTGGCCACTAAAAATCACTTCTCATCATCCTATCTTGTAGTCCTATTCCTCCCGATTCCAATGAGCTATTACACTGAGAGATTCCTCCAAGTATTGTGCCCAAAATGACCTCTTCAGTGAATTTAATTAACTTATAGCTCAAAATACTCAAAATCATGGAAATCGTCGAAATTCAACAGAACCAAAGCCAACCTGTGCAGAATGGATCATAATGATGAAATGGGATGAGCGATGCAAGCCGGACACCAATATACCTCTCAATAATCTTTGTACTCGCTATAACCTCCATCTGGCAACTTTGGTCATCATAACCCTCTGTAATGTAATGATGTCCCAAAGTGGGGACATTACAGAAGTCAGCCCCAAACAAGCACCCATATTAGTATAAATACAAGTATGGGTCAGTTCATTTGTACAGATAGACAATTCTCTTTTTGGAGTGCACACTAGGCAGCTACAGCAGTTTCGTTGTTCTCTTGGAGAGTGTGCCCCACTTGCGGAAGGATATTTTTGGCGGATCTTGGTGATTTCTCTTGTGCACTACCTCTGCAAGTGTTGTGCTAAAGTTGTGTGGTGTCGCTCAGTTGCTTTGTGCCAGTTATTAGTTGCAATTGCAGTAGCAGTTGCAGTTGTCGTAGCAGTTGCTGTAGCAGTTGCAGTTGTCGTAGTAGTTGCAATTACCAGCTACCAATGGCGCCAGCTCTGTGGTGCCAGTTCTAGTGATGGGCCTATCTTCGTGCCAGCTTTGTGGTGTGTTATCTTGGTGCCAGTTATGTGGCGTTGATCATTTGTCTACCCTGGCTAAGGTTTGACAAGAAGAAGAGATAGGTATTTGTTATCAGGGTTCTTCATTGTTGGTTTGCTCTTGTGATTAGAGCTTGTTCATTGTTGTATTGGAATATTCTCTCTAAGAAACGTTGGCTGGGTTTTTCTCTGAGTTTGGGGTTTTCCCAAGATAAATCTTTGTGTCTTCTTGTGCTTGTCTATTTGTTTCTTATATATTTCAGTATATGATTATTGAATGTTAAAAGAAGATAAAATGCTATGGTAAATCTAATATTAACGAAACTAATGAAAATCTAACAGTGTTTTCTTGGTTTAATTTCAGTTACATGATTTTCTTCATGCATTGATGTTCATTGGTTAATTGATGAACTTTTATTAGTACGTACACTTGGATCTTCCATCATTTGTACTCCAACATCTAATCTCATCTTGACTTCAACTGGACTTGTATTTGTTCCTTTCTCTACAACTTGGATTTTTACAGCTAATGATTTCAATGAGATCAATCTTTGTTTCCTTATCAATCAATGATTTCTTGTTGGTAAGTTGCTTTAACGTTTCTTGGTCCGACTTCTTGTCACCTTTTAACCTTTTAATATGAGCGATCAAGTTTTGACTATGATTCTTGAGCAAAGAAATTTCTTCGTTTTTATCGGTGAAAATTTTGTCAATTTCTTTTCGCATATTTTGCATTGATCTTTTATTTTCTTGAAGTATTACTTTTGAGATATCTTGAAAGTCTTCTGACGTTACAAGATCCAACTCCAATGTAGAGTCATGTAATGTTATCTTTTTCTTTTTATATGAAAATGTCAAAAACTTCGTCGTATTTAGGATAAAAGACCCGAGTGTAATGTTGCACGAAGCGGGAATGTGGGAAACATCATTTTCCAAAAAATTTCAAAAGTGAAGCATCCCGGAAGCGTCTATTTTATATATATATATATATATATATATATATATATATATATTGCGTTTATATTAAAAAAACATGCAGAAAGACAAATTCGCTGCAGAATGTATGAAAACATGCACAATTGTACATTGTAACATTAAAATGGCATCCATAGTAGTAACTAGTAGTACATCAATGATTGATCATTCGAGCATCAACCATCTAGAATCTAGCAATTCCAAACCTACAAACCAACATACAATTTTTTAAGCCATATAATAGAAAGTCGACTGTTATCGCACAGTTTGTAGCTAGGACAAATGGCTAGAAGGTAGAGGCCAAACTAGCGTAACAGGAACCTACCCCACCCAATGTCAACACAATGGGGAGGTTCTTTCTATTTAGGGAGGTCAGCCTAGGGGAGACGTACCCGGTAACCTGGGGTTTTGAAGAGGCCAAAGTATAAAGGTCAAAGAAAAGTTCCTCCTCACAAGTTAACACCAAGATCAGACAGTCCGGCTAATCAGCCAATAATGAAGTGTAGCCCCAAATGAGAACACCTGCCCGGAACAAAACAATAGCAAAATAATATATGCAGGCTATAATTCAGTGGGTTAGTACTTCATATAACTATCTGACATCAATATGTAAGCAATTAGAACAATAGATATCAATGAGATCAATGTTTATCAATATAGCAATGGGTTAATATCAATTCATCAATAAATATTGAGATGATGTAGCCAACAATGTATTTGATCAATCCTTTACTCAATAAATGCTCTTAAAATATCATCTAATTGCTTATCAAAGACATGTTGCGTCAAGATGGAATATCCAAGTATGACGTCAGCCTAATTAGGGTTAGCTAGTTAGTTAGGGTTTCAAATTTAAGAGTTTTAAGAAGATGTTTGAGCACTATCACTTCAACGTTGTGGATCTAAGATCAGTGCTTAGGGGTAAATGGAGTCAATTAAAGAGAGGACGCAAAGTTGAAGGGATATAAGGCTAAGCACAAGAGGGAAGGGCTCTAAGGGGTTGCAATGGCAGGGCCCTAGAATCAAAACCCTAGGGGAAAGAGCCTCACTCTGGTGTTGCTTAAGAAGGGCCTCGTGCTCTTTCCTCCTTCCTTAGGTCAAACTTGGCAAAATGGCTAACATAAAGGATGAGTCAAGACAAGAGAGTAGGGTGAGGGAGAGTGTTGCAATGGCAAGGCCCTATCACCAAACCCTAGAAGCAAGACGACCCTAGGTGTAGATAACTTAGGCCTGGGACGTCTCCTCCTCCTTAACTTTTAAAAGCACAGCAAGCACAAGGGAAGAAGAAAATAGAGTGTAGCAATGGCTAGGCTCTTCCTTCCTTCTTCAATCGCTGAATATTTCTCTTTTAGGGGACATGAAACAAGGACCTACTTATGTGAAAGTCACCTAGGGTTTTAAATTAGTAAATTTATAATAAATGCAAGAATACAAACCTACAACCATTCAATTAAGAAGTTTTGCAGAAAATACATTTACATATCATGAAGAAATAGCAATGCAAACCCTAGTTGTAAACCTTCCTTCAAGAGAAATGCCAAAAATGCCAAGTAAATCCTTCCTTCAACAAGTGCGCCTCACTTAAAAGATGAAATACCCCAACTAGGACGCAAAAATCAGATCTCACAAGAGAGTGGGTTGTGTGTTATGTCAAAATGAGGGGAAAACTCCTCAATATATATTGTATCATGACCTTTAATTAAATTTAGGTCATTAAAAATAGCCGACAAGGCTACAAACCAAAATTACATTGTTTTTACATTAAATTGTCAAATCAAAGCCCTAACTGAGCATAAGAAAGACGTCAAGCCCTATTGAGGGAGACGTTAGCCCCTTTTAGGGCAAAATGCAGCACAAAATGACAAAACATTGGCCCTCTTTGGGCCTCCCAATCATGCCACACGTGCCAGCTGCCCTGTCAAACTGCCACACGCTCAAGGTGACGTCAATGGCTCCTAGGTGACATCCTGGGCCATCAAAGGGAAACGTTCCACTGGAAGTGGGTCAACCCCCCTGGGCTGGGCTCAGCCAAAGTGTCCCTGATGGAAAGTCCTTCTCATGTGAAAAAGCTCGATCAAACACTGTCCTGTCTCTGCCCCTGATGGGGTCCCAGCAACCATCTAATGGGCTCTTCAGCCCCATGGAGGTCCGAACTAATCATCTCCCCATGTGTACCAATACATGTGGTACCTGTCCGTCAAGTATGGTCCTACACATCAAAACTTCGCCCTCCATGGGCTCATTAGTCACAGGGATCATAGCAAAGTTAATCATGTCTCATCATTAATATTATCAGACATATGCATAAAAACCCTGATATATCATCCAATAGCTCAAAGATATTACAAAGACCTACAATACAAGGCTGAAGAAAAAGACAAGACACCCTATTGGGCCAGTATCCATAAGGAAAGGAAGGTCTCCAAGGGGTATCATCCAAGCCATGTAAAACGAGGTGATGTTGTCAAGGGATGTCTTGACATACGGGTAGAGTGAAAGACAGGGATGCATGATATTACCTGTGGGTGCCTTTGTAGAAGGCGAGTTGTACCCGTCATGGATGCAATTTTTTCCAAGCCCTTTATTGCCTTTATTCTTTCTTTTCTTTGTTTTCTTTTCTTTTTTNTTGTTTGCTTTTCTTTTTTATTTCAAGGACTAACTAGAGGACACTGCCTTGGCATGGGGACCAGAGCTGACAGTGTTACCCACAAGCACTTTCACAGAGATGATAAGGTTGGCTCGTGATGAGACCCCCTTTCCCTTGGCCATGCAACCAAAGGTCACTGCCCTGGTGTGGTAACCAGATAGTGGCAATGTCATGTTGTTAGGTACCGATGAACATAATAGGTTGGCTCGTGATGAGACCCCCTATCATCTTGGCTAGGTCTTGTTTTTCTTTGTTATTTTTCTTCGAGTCCCTCTTATTTCTTGCTGAGAGGCCTTTTATTGCCTTCTCGGGGATCCCTGGGCGAGGCATCTCTAGGTTTCATTCTTTATGGCTTTTATCTTTTACCCGCTGCTTTTACCTTCTGGGCCTTTAGCCCCTTCTTCCCATGAGATAAGGTGCAACCCCACAAACAGATCATCCTAATGCCCGGACTAGGGGAATGGGACAGGTGAGTGGGAGATAAGATGAAAAGTGATGATATGATGGGAGCGGACGACGGCTCTTCAGAAACCCCCCCGGTGGAAAACCAAAACCAATTCGTACAGGCTTGCTAGGACACCCTGTCAATCCCCCCAACCATGGTCAAGTGGTTTAATGTAAGATCCAAGCAATCGTCAGAGATAAAAGGAGTAAGATGCATATATCTAAAGGTTATAATGATCAAAAGTGACACATACCATGATACCCAGACCAATTACCTCATGGAGCAAGAGCCTTCTCCGATACAAGACCAAGTCGATGGTGATGGATGTTGTTGCTGCTGACAAGACGAGTCTGATGAAAGAAAAGAAGGATGGGCCCTCCAGGGCAATGCTCAGGTCAATCTTGCTCTCGGTACTCCATGTCAAGGACCTGTGGGCCTCGAGACATGATCTCCTAGTTTTCCCTAGAAATCGGGGATAACATCTGGCTCCAACTCAGGGGCATGTGCTCACCGTAGAACGCATGAGAACCTCAACATCTCTAGCATAACCTGCAGACCTGCTCAACTCGATAGGGGCATCAGTAACAAAAATGGGGTGGTAATGCCACCCCAACATATATATATATATATATATATGCTGAAAATAAACAATCAATAATGTGAAGTAAACTATTTACCTATACTCACCTGTTGGTTGGATGTTCGATGTAGTCAAATGACCAGTGTAACCATTCCAACAATGTCCCACAATACCTGCCTTTGTGCTTCATCATAAACCAAAACAATGATAAGTCAAGCACAAAAATAAAATGGGTTAGAACATACATCATATTATCGAAGATCTCAAAGTCTAACTCATGGAGGTGGGTGGGAGGGAAAAAGTGATCCCAATACATACTCTCACGAGAGTGCTCAATCCATCTCAGGAATGGATTGTGAAAATTCAAAGGTTCAGGAGACTGACTCGACGAATCTGAATGCTGGCTACCTTGGACGTTTTCACAACTTGAGGCCCGAGAAGGGATTAGCAAAAACTAAGAGGATGACTGACCATTCCTAAAGAGGAGGTTGGAAAATTGTGATAACCAGCTTCGTCTTGAGGCACTCAACTTTCCCCTAAAATCCAGAATGAGGTTCTGCCTTACAGGAGACTTGGGATAAGGGACATGTTTCCAAACCACACCTTTGGTGACATAGGGAGGTAAAGTGATCAAAGGGGGGTGGAAAATCTTATCACAAGTATCCTGCTTCAGGGAAGTAACTTTCCCATTTTTATCAAATTCTGAGCATAACGTTGGTTGATAACTTTCTTCATAGGATAAATCCAAGTGCTCAGATGGATAGTCATCAAAGTCCTCAAGGTAGGACCGAAAATTAATCAGAGAACATAGCATTAGGTCATCCTTGGGTGTCTGAATAAGGTCGGGTTCTTGTTGCCAGGTGTCAAAATTATTAGTAACTTCACGTGATAAATGCAAAGGCAACCTTTGGAAAGAACCATCAATGTATATGGGATTGTCATCATATCTAATCATATCCCATCCATGTTTCCCGACATGTATGAATTCATCAAAATTATCAACAAAGTCATTATCTTCATCACAACATGAAGGGATTAAAACATCCGACACTTCATTCTCCTCCTCCTCATTTCCTTCATCATAAAGTAAAGCATTATCAAAAACTAGGGGAGGAGGGTAACTTATTGTTTCTTCTTGCGCAGGAACTTCAAGGACTTTGGTGTTTTCAACATGCATTACGGTCTCATCCTCAGGAATTACCCCTTCTTCTTCATTTGTGCAGCATGGAAGGTCTAATTCTTTCGAAAATTCCATTCCTCCTTCATCTGAATCATGCGACAAGGTGTCATCGGAATCCTGAAATGGAAAGTAACTAACCTCATCTTCCTTTTATTGTGCAGGAGAAAAGGTCTCTTGGATTGCTTCATCAAAGGGAGGGGCACAGGTTGATACCTCATCATTTTGCTTAGGTTCCATTTCCTCAGCCATGTCTTCAACAATCCTATGTCAAAAGATGGTTTGTTCCCCTTCTTCTTGGAAATTATCAACGAAGTTTTCAAGGGAAAACAAACTTTCCATACTAAAGGTACCTGAGGTGCAGAGGTCTTGTATCCCGGATAAGGAGATGTTTCGTTCAATTCCTTTAGCCATGCCATAAGCTTCATTGAACGTCCTTGGGTTCCTTTTACTGAGGGGCAAACCTAGGTGTGCCAGGATCGCATGGGTATAGAGATGGACAACGTACTCTTCTTCAGGACGATGGCTTGCAGGAATCTGATGTAGAGTGCCCTCAAACCTACTATGGAAGTCAAAAAGGGTTTCATTCTAAGTTTGTTTTATACGCTCGAATCTTTTTAGCAGTACTGAGATGTCTCCCAAGCTTATGCCCCATTCTTTGAGAAAGATTTCTTCTACCTGGTTCATGGAGGTGATGCTATCATCGGGAAGATCATCGTACCATTTTTTAGCATTCCCGTGAAGAGTGGTGGGAAAAAATTTCATCACTACATCTTCGACATCATCATCGACAGGATGGAGTCCAAAATAAGAATAGAAATTATTCACGTGAAAGTCAGCTCTTTCCCCATCGCTACCAGTGAATTTAGAGAGCCATCTTTCTTTTATCGGGGGCATTTGTCGTGGGTATCCAGGGATTTTGCTCATGTCTAAAGGCTTGTAATTCCCGGGATCCCATTGTGAAGTCCTTATTGGCTTCGTCATCAATGGAGTCGCCAGATAATTTTCTTGAAACTATCAAAAGATAAGGGAAAACACCCTAGTAGAGTCGCCAGGTAAGCTTGTAAGATAAGGCATCTAGAGGCAAGGCTTACCGAAAAGATTTGTCGTCTAAGGAGAATTGACTCGGTGTTCCCCGGCAACGGCGCCAAAATGTTATCGCACAGATTGTAGCTAGGTCAAATGGCTAGAAGGTAGAGGCCAAACTGGCGTAACAGGAACCTACCCTACCCAATGTCACCACAATGGGGAGGTTCTTTCTATTCAGAGAGGCTAGCCCAGGGGAGACGTCCCCGGTAACCTGGGGTTTTGAAGAGGCCAAAGTATAAAGGTCAAAGAAAAGTTCCTCCTCACAGGTTACCACCAAGATCAAATAGTCCGGTTAATCAGCCAATAATGAAGTGTAGCCCCAAATGAGAACACCTGCCCGGAACAAGAAAATAGCAAAATAATATATGCAGGCTATAATTCAGTGGGTTAGTACTTCATATAACTATCTGACATCAATATGTAAGAAATTAGAACAATAGATATCAATGAGATCAATGTTTATCAATATAGCAATGGAGTAATATCAATTCATCAATAAATATTGAGATGATGTAGCCAACAATGTATTTGATCAATCCCTTACTCAATAAATTCTCTTAAACCATCATCTA
>JASDQU010367087.1:581-11533 GCA_032191745.1 Picea mariana
AGATCCTTCGAAGACTACCGATGGCGGTAGTTGACGCATCTTTGACAAGAATCCATTTCGCAAGTGCAACACCCTTCAAGGTACAAGTCAATTTTTATATCCCCTTATTTGAAGGCCAGATAGATGCAGATGCTCTAGAAAAATGGTTAAATATGCTAGAAGGTTATTACTCTGTCCAAAACAATTTTGACAGTGAAAATATCACCTTCACACTCCTTAAATCCCTTGCCCATGTCAGCGCTTGGTGGGAAGGTTACTGGGAGAGGTACACCACAAATTAATCTACACTATTTGGGAGAGAACCCACTTGGGAAGCCTTTGTATATGCCCTAAAGGAGAAGTTCTACCCTGTCAGAAACCATGATGACCAATACATGAGATGGACAACTCTGCGTCATAAAAGAGATTAGGCGGTGTCGGAGTACACCAACATCTTTCATACCATGTGCTCAAAGTTGGGTATCAAAGACTCTGAGAGACACCTGGTTTTGAAGTACTGCAGTGGTCTACCTAGGTACATTCAAACATAGATGGATTTTCTAGACATCTCCTAATTGAGATTTGCTTATCGATATGCAGTCAATATTAAGCTGAAATTCAAGCAGCATAGTAAGTGGTAGAAGCATGGAAAAGGAAAATCTAATGCACATAATGAAGGACAGAGTAAGGAAGGCCAAACTCAAGATAACCAACTCTAGATGTAGGTAAAGAAGGGTAACAAGAAGTCCAAGAAAGACACCAGAAAGTGGTGTGAGTTCCACAACAACCCTTGGCATAACACTGATGAATGTCACTCAATACAGTCATTGATGGCTGAGCTCAAAGATAAATATCCAAACCCCAACTTGGACCCTGATTCAGAAAATGATAAAAGGAGACAGATCATTGATGCAGAGCCCACTGCTATTGTCACAACTACAACAATCCAACCAAAAGAGGATCCTGAAGAGGGGGAGAGATTCTTCCATTCACAGATGTGGGTGAAGGGGACCCCACTACATTTGATTGTTGATAGCGGAAGCCAAAAGAACATCATCTAAGCATAGGTTGTCAATGAATTGGATTTTCCAACAACACTACACCCGCATCCATACAACATCGGGTCGCTTTACCAGGGTCAAGATCTTCATGTCAGCCAATAATGCCTCCTATACTATGGTATCAAGACCTTTAAGGATGAGGTATTATGTGATGTTTCCCCATTGGAAGTCTGTGATGTTCTATTAGGCAAACCATATATGTGGAGGTGTCATACTATTTATGAGTCTTGACCCCATAGCCTTATTGTTACTTTGGAAGGTCAACTATATAGGATACCAGAGGTAGTTTCAACTATTGTCCCACCAAAACAATGCCACAAAGTAATCTCTCATACTACAAAGTTTATCCTCTTCACAATTCGATCAGAAGGTGAACATAAGGACACTGCAACCACTGTAGCCTCATCCCAAGACTTTTCTATCCAGCAGAAGTAGATTGACAATATTGTAGAAGAGTACCAATATGTTCTTGTTGCACCTACGAGGGTGCCTCCACACTGCCCAATCAAGCAAGTTTATAATAGAACCCTTCATACTCTTCATGTTGCATATTCACCAACAGAGTCCTCCCACACTCAGGTAGATCATGTAGCTAGATTGGTTGAATGGATTCAACCCACCCAACAACAGGTTCACGACAACCTTCAACAAGCTAAGAATGACAACTTCTTCATCAAGGAAAACAACACACCAAGCTTCAAATTTAGCAAAAGTCTCTCCATCTCATAAGTGAACTTGACGCAATGGGGACCATTGCTTCCTAAGGGGGGAGGAATGATCTAGATGGATCTCAGTGGCCATCCACCTTTTCCACTGAATCACCATTTTGATCCCGTGGTTTTGATAAACCATGACATTCACACTTTTGATGGGGAATATAATGTAATGCCATCTTCATTTGTTAATTACAGACATCATGTAATGGTCTTATGTACATGCCTACAACATAGCGTTAATGCACCGGATCCCATTAGAACTCCGCAGTTAAGTGCGCTCGGGCTAGAGTAGTACTAGGATGGGTGACTGTTACAGGAGAATCCCCCTGCGGACAAGTGGATTCCCTCTTGGATGATAGACCCCTAACTCCAAGAAAAAAAGTGCTATTATGGACACTGCCATTCTTTATCATAAAGCTAAATTGTCAAAGAAGAAGAGGGAAGAAAGGCAAGTACCTTTTTACTAACGTTTGTCCTTGTTCACTCCATGTTGATCTTGATCTCCAAGTTCATTTGAAGGTCCTGTGGTACAATGAGCAACAAAAAAAATACTTCCTACTCTACTATGATTAGCTTTATAATGAATCTATGAAAGAAACACATTCATATACACACTTTAAAGGAAACAGGCCAAGCATGAATTTATATTAATGAGAACAAAGTGTTGCTCACATCCATGGATGTAGTGCAACAACTTCACCAAGATCCCTTTGTCCAGACCCTTGCTCAAATAATCCACACACAGAATTCTGATGATTCAATGATATATCCCTTATGATATCATAAGTTAGATGCTTTACAATGTCTCTCTATCAATACCACTCATGAGATCATAAGTTTGGTATCTCTCAATCTTTATCCTCCTCTTTTCACCATGAGAAGGCCTCCTTATATAATCTTGGAGAAGCCCAACCACTTGAGATATATTTGGGATAAGTTGAGGATTCTTCTCCTTCATTTGAGGATATTCCCTAAGATCATGCCTTGACCTCAGATTCGAATCCAACTACCTTCAGATATTGAGGGGATTCTTCTTTGATTTATCTCAACAAGACAAACATTTGCTCAGAAAGGGCATCACTCCCCCAAAAGGGTGCACAGAGTGCTTGGAACGCTCCCCCAAAGGAGGCTAGGGAGTGCTAGCACTCCCTAACGGTGGGTAGGGGAGTGCTCCCCTTCAAAAAATCATTTTTGAGTGGTTTTCTTCATGGAAAATGATTTGTACTCCCCATCAGATGATTTCTCCTTCTTAAACCAGTCTTTGAAGGTGTCTTAAGTGTCCTTATGATGTAATTAGAGACACAACATAGGAAATATGGTAGTATGATGTTTACGACACTTGCGAAACTATAACATTTATGACACTTGTAACGATGACACTTGCGACACTATTGAAGTGAGTAATTTTGATGTGTAACAGATTCCCCCCCAAAGTGCAAAGTTAGAAGACGGGAAATGATGGCTGAAGTACTTTGTAGAATTTTTCAAGCAAGGGTATGGGCGTAGAGAACCTGATAGAAGCTGTATACAATCATCCAACAAATATTATGACATGTTTCAAACCCAAGGCAGGCATACCTATGCTTGGGTGATAAAGACTTCCAAGGTATGGACGCCATAAAATACACTGCGGATCCATAATTATATTGATAAAAGGTATAGCCACTGAAGATACAATGTGGATCTATACTCTTATGACCTAAACTGATCGTAGCCATGAATAATATGCAGTGGATGTATGAGATGACAAGACATAGCCACGACCAATACAAAGTGGATCTATGTAATAGTATATGTGTCATAGTTCAAAAGAAAACTCATTCACAACCTGGGAAAAGTATATATCAGAGTGATGACTCAACCTAGGGTCTTCTTACCGATCCCGATGTAGTACGAATCTAACCATGTGAATAGATGTCCTGATGTCGAACATGGAAGAAACCACTTGATTATCGGTCAATGAGGTAAACCGTTAACAAGCGCGAGGGAGATGACCATTGATGTTAATGATTCCCAAGGTACTCTAGTACATTCCAACGAATGTGAATGGATGAGATGAAGTCCAACATCCGTGGAATCATCCGATCATAGGTCAATGATGTAAACCCACTATTGGAAGCGAGGAGGCTTGCCATTGAGGCATGCAAGTCCCAAGGTACTAACTGGTTTCTAAGTCTAGTTCCTGGATAATGTGTTAAGGTCGACATGAATAGACTTGTCGTAGGAGGGCCTTGATGTATCCCCCATCAATGACATGAAAATGACATAGAGATGTAAAGTGGTATATCAAATGAACATGGACTGACACGGGTATTGAAACAAGATATTTGTGATGGCTGACTCTTGAGGTAGATACTTCCCTTGAAGATTGAGGCACAACAACAAAAAAATGACATGGACCAAAACATGATGATGCAGTGGACACTGTGACTTTCTTCGGGTGAACCAAAGGAGTAAGAAAAATCAGAGGATTGGTTCAGTGTAGAGGTTCAGCGAATTGAAATGTGTGCAAAGACAAAGTGTCGTGTTCAAGGGAGACTGTAAGAGTTACTGGTAATGTTCTCAAAAACTGCTTGGATTTCTTCCTTTAATTTTCCCCCCATCCGGATAGACGAGTACCTCTTTTTAATTTAATGAGCTCGAGGAGGATAACACATGCTCGATATAACTCACCTTCGGTAAGTCCCTCTTCTATTTTTTAACGAACTGGAAGAAGTGAGGGTTTGGTCCCGTACGGGCCCTTCAATGTATGATTTTTTAATGAGTCCAGAGAAGGTAAACTCGGTGATTTTTCATGTTTAGAGAGTCTGAAAAGAAATTAAAGACGACTCTAGTGTTGTCCTTTTTCATAATGTTAGTCTCACGAGGCTAAAAAAGAGATAAATTATCACTCGAAAGACATCCTTTCAAACCTTTTAACGAGTGGGAAAGGAAGCAAGATCACTCGGCAATATTTTCACATTTAGAGAGTCTAAAAAGAGCTTAAAGGAGACTCTAAGGGGTTCCTTTTTCGTGTATCGATGCGAGCCCAAAAAAGAGATAAAAGGTTGCTCGATTACATTCTCATGTTTTTAACAAGCATGAGAAAGAACAAAGACTAAGCTTGGTATGCCCCCAGCTTGAAAATCTAGTGGCTTAACTCCAAAATGATAATCAAAAGGCTGGAGACATGCCCCCCAAGCTTCAATTCATTCACCAACTTTGAGGTTGTCACCAATTTCTGTACTAGATGGAGAAAAAGGATAAGGGTGGATGAAATGAAGGTTCAAATACGATACCTAACGAAAGACTCGACTCGACATCTACGAGATTTGGTGACAGACTCGACCTGATAAGAGAGGTAACTGCTTCATTTTTTAATGAGCTTGACATAGGCAAAGAACTATGCTCAAGGCTTCGGGTTCAATCCCAAGATCTCTATTTCATTTTTTAACGAGATTGCTACAGTGAGAAAAACTATGCTCATGACCTCTGTTTCATTTTTTAATGAGCTTGCCACAGAGAGGAAAAACTATGCTCATGATCTCTCTTTCATTTTTTAATGAGCTTGCCACAGAGAAGAAAACTGTGCTCGTAGCTTCTATTTCATTTTTTAACGAGCTTGCCACAGAGAGGAAAAATGTGCTCGTAGCTTTTGTTTCATTTTTTTAGCGAGCTTTCCACAGAGAAGTGAAACTATTCTCATAACCTCTGTTTCATTTTTTAACGAGATTTCCACAGAGAAGAGAAAGTATGATCATAACCTCTGTTTCATTTTTTAACGAGCTTGCTACAGAGAGGAAAATTATGCTTGTAACATCTGTTTGATCATGGCTTCCAAGAGGATGACACTCTGGAAGGATACCATGTCAAGGGATAAAACTCAGTCATGGCTTCTAATATATCTTCATTGAATGGAAGAAGAATTCTTTGGAAGGAACACTTGTTGAGGGTCTCTCCAGGGGTAAGGAAATCAGGCTCCAATAGCCCTCCTGAAGAGATCACCATGTCAACTACCGGATCCAATTCATCTAAAGTTGAAGTCATGGGAGATAATGCCACATAATTGACCTATGGCAGAGGTGATACTGACTGCATATAAGGCCCATTTAGGGAGGTCATTAGGTTGATGGTCAAGTCAGGGCCTACAAATGAAAGTTGATCAATATTCACCATTCTTCCATCGTGCGGGAAATATATCACACGAAAAAAAGTGGACATAATAGCTTTCATGGCATAGACATAATCTCGCCCAAGGAGTAAATCAAAATCCAAGGGGTCCTGGACTACCATAACATCAATAAAGATTGTTTTACTTCCCAAAGTTATGGGAAACTGAGGAATGATCCCTAAAGGGAGACTGGTTCTTTTGTTAAAAGTTAACATATTCTGGGTAATGGACACAAGGTGAGAATAACCCAAAGCTTTCCAAGCAATAGAGGAAAAAATACTAACAGACGAAACTTCATCTATCAGTGTATGAGGAACGTCCCGGCCACAATCGTTTACTGTAATCTTGAAAGGCATGTGAGAGGGAAGATGAGGTCCAGTTAGCACACACCAATCAAAAAGGATGGCCTCATTACTTGGAAGGGTTTTCATAGGAGAAGGAGGAATGCCCCCCGTCACGGTAGATCCTGTATCAACGAGAAAAATGTGGGAAGAATCGGGTTTACTCTCTAACGGGAGAGTAGGATCAATCGATGATGAGATCGGATCCACCACCTTGGAACTCTTTAGAGGAAGAGTGGGATTGACCGATGATATAACCAGAGAAACCACTTTGGTACTCTTAGAGTGAAGGGTGGGACTGACCGATGAAGGGACTGGATCAGTCACTTTAGCACTCGTCAGAGGAGGATTGGGATTGACTGATGGAGTAATCAGAGAAACCACTTTGACACTTCTGAAAGGAGGAGTGGGATCGACCAATGGTGGATTCGGGTCAACCAATTTGACACTCTTCAGATGAAGGGTGGGACTGAACGAGGAAGGGACTAGATCAATCACTTTGGCACTCCTCAAAAGAATACTGGGATTGATCGATGATGTAATCGGATCAACTACTTTGGTTAGTGGTTCAATCGAGGATGAAACTAGATTGACCACCGGATTAACTGGATTGACCAGGGATGGAACTAGATTGATGAGTCCATCAACTAACGATGGGTTGGGAGAAAGCTTATGATAACCTTTTGGAAGTTGAAGCTTTTCCAAAAGATAAGAAGCCTCGCCCATACGAGGAAAAAGGTGAGAATAATGATCACCTTCACATAACATACAAGGAAATTTGACAGTTGTCTTCTTATTACCAACCTTAACGTCACTAGTTGATGGGGTATCACCGACATGAACAACAGGGGCCGATGATGTGGAGGACCACACTTCTAAGACCTTGGGAATACCAGGGAAATCCCTCAAAAAGTGGTTACCCTTACAAATATTGCAAGGGAATTTGGGTTTCAAGTTCTTCGTTTTAATCTTATCGACTTCATCAACACTCCCAGTACTATTAACAATAGCTGGTTGCTTGGATCCAACATTTGATGTAGTTGGAGGCTTGGTCCCTTTCTGGTTCTTCTTCTTCTTCTCTTTTCATTTCTTCTTCTTCTTATCAATCTGGCTACTCTCTTGAGAGATTTCACTAGGTGAAGAAGGAGAAATAGAAGGAGAATTGACAGGCGAAGAAGGAGAAAGTTTGACATGAGGTTGATGTGTGGGCGGTGTGCTTACATCGGAAGCACCTTCATTCGAGATGACCAGAGTGGAAAACAACCATACTGGTAACCCAATTGTGAGACCTGGAAGGCTCAAAGTAGCGATGTAAGGAGGACCACTGTTTCTGTAAGAAGGAAAAACAAAGGGTTCCCCTGGAAAAGGGGTTCCTTCATGGGTCATCTCGGGAACTCACGCCATAAAAATAAAGCTCCAACCTAGATTTTGCTAGGGAGAACAAACAATACACGCTAAAAATATAGTAAGTAAGCAAGCAAACAAAACCTTCTCACAATGGGCACACTAGTTGGTGATGAAATCCAACATTGCGGGAACAAATTAAGAAGGGGATGAGATAGAGTAGGTGGAAAAGTTACGTTGACGACCTGCTTAACGGACTTACACCTTGGTGCAAGCTCCCACAGATAATCATGGGTATACCCTCCAAGGAGCCCGAGTGAGTTTGGCCAACGTCGATTCCAAGTACCGTGAAGACTTTCCCCTCCACATTCACCTCATGTAAATACCCTAAAGAGATAGGCCACTAAGGTTACCAACTACAACAGTGATGCCTGGGGAAACAGTTGACAGTCTGATCCATGCACAAGAGCAGGGTATCTAGCCTGAAATCAACTTGAAAGGCTTCCACTCATCATTGTGGGTATACCTTCAAGCGACCCCCATAATACGCACAATCTCTACACCAAGACCAACAAAGCAGGGTGAGTAACTCTGCCAGTCTTAATGCAACCTCGTGATTGACCCTTGTGTGAGAAGGGATTCCCAGGACAAAATGTAGCAATTGGATTTCACCGCTCCCTAACACAAGATACTATGTTTGTTTGTAGCTTTGGAAAGTTATCTTTCACACCTATTCCAAATCCCTATAACTAATCTAATGTAGGTTTGCTACCAAAAAATGTAAAAATGTCTAATCAATTTTAGTTTAGCGCTTGATTTTTAAAGCTGTTGTTACTCAAAAGGAAAATGGCATGGACAATATGGTGTTTTGATTGACTCGAAATTTATGCAAAGAGATGAATATGAAATATTTTCATTTCAATTAAAACTATGCTATGAGAAGGATAAAACATTCATCATTATAGATGCACAATGTCCCAAAAAAAAACCAAAAACATGCAATTCCGCTACTTCAAATGCAAGCTAGTTTCATGACCCAAAAGCAAGAATGCATTCAAAACAATGAGAACTGTTCATTTGATCCACCAATTACATCTATGTGTCCATTTCGTGTCGTTGATGGGGGATACAGAAAGGCCCTCCTTCGATGAGTCTATTCCTGTCAACTTTAGCACATTATCCAGGAGCTAGACTTAGAAACCAGTTAGTACCTTGGGACCTGCACGCCTCAATGGCAGGCCTCCTCGCATCCGACAGTGGATTTATATCATTGACCTCTAATCATATGATTCCATGGATGTTCGAATTCATTTCATCCATTCACATTTGTTGGAATGTACTAGAGTACATTGGGAATCATTGACATCAATAGTGATCTCCCTCGCGCTTGTTAACGATTTACATCATTGACTGGTAATCAAGTGGTTTCTGCCATGTTCGACATCAGGAATCTATTCACATGGTTAGATTCATTCTACATTGGGATTGGTAAGAAGACCCTGGATTGAGTCATTTACTTTGATATATACTTTACCCAGGTTGCGACGAAGTTTCTCTTGAATATTGACACATATACTGTCACATAGATCCACTTTGTATTGGTCCGTGGCTATGTCTTGTCATCTCATATATCCACAGTGTATTTTTTGTGGCTATGATTAGTTCATGTCATGGAAGTATAGATCCACGTTGTATGTTTAGTGGCTATACCTTTTTGTCAATATAATTATGGATCCGCAGTGTATTCTATGGCGGCCATACCTGAAAAGGTCTTTATCACTCAAGCATAGGTATGCCTGCCTTGGGTTTGAAACATGTCATAATATTTTTTTGATGGTTGTGTGCAGCTTCTACCAGGTTCTCCGCATCCATAACCTTGCTTGAAAAATATACAAAGTACTTCAGTCATCATCATCTTCTGACTTCGCACTTTTGGGGGGCAATCTGTTACACATCAAGATTACTCACTTCAATAGTGTCACAAGTGTCATCATTACAAGTGTTTTAAGTGTTGCATCTTGTATGCAAGTGTTGCATCTTGACCAAAAATGTCACAAGTGTCGCAACCATCATACTTCCATCTTGCCTATGTCGTGCCTCTAATGACATCATAAGGACACTTAAGACACCTCAAAGACTAGTCTTGAAGAAGACAAATCAATTGACAAGGAGTACAAGCCTTTCTGTCTTGGTTTTAGGGGTCTAGATACCAAGAGGGAATCCACTTGTCTGTAGGAGGATTCACCTGTAACATAAATTGGTGACTCCACTGGAAGAGGATAAATTGGAGACAATGTGAACTGTTCATTTGATCCCCAGTGGAGTCACCAATTTCTGTTACAGGAGAATCCCCCTGCAGACAAGTGGATTCCCTCTTGGATGCTAGACCCCTAACTCCAAGATAGAAAGTGCTATTATGGACACTGAAATTCCTTTATCATAAAGCTAAACTATCAAAGAAGAAGAGGGAAGAAAGGCAAGTACCTTTTTACTGACGTTTTTCCTTGTTCGCTCCAGGCTGATCTTGATCTCCAAGTTCAGTTGAAGTTTCTGTGGTACAATGAGAAATAACAACAATACTTCCTGCTCTACTATGATTATATTTATAATGAATCTATGAAAGAAACAAGTTCATATACACAAAATTTAAAGGAAATAGGACAAGCATGAATTTATATTAATGAAAACAAAGTGTTATAACCCTAAATTGCACTATCCCTGCTTACCTGGTATCAGGCCTACTCATGCCTCTTCCTAGCCAAAGCCATGCTGAGAAATTCCTCAAAAACCACTTAAAACAAGCAACCCGTGCCCTAATTGCTCACTGGGCGCGGGCATCCGCTTGCTGTCCTTCTACTGCACGCGGGTATCCGCGGGCTAACCCAAAACAGCCCGTGGGTACCTAACAAAGCAAAAAATCAGGAAAGTTTCCGCCGGGACATGGGGATTTTTGTCAGTTAACTGGAACGCTGAGCCATGCATGGCCGAGAGTTCGCCAAGAACCCTAGCTCCTTCCAGCCTATAAAAGGAGGGGTAGGGGTACTATTCAAGAGAGGAAAAATCATAGCAAAGAAACTCTGCCAAATTGCCAAGCCAGTTTTGTCCCAACCCTTTAGCCTAGCCTCAAGCTTCAGGAGAAATACATGCATCAGCAGTTGGAGGACAGAAAGAAGAGGAAGAGCCCAGGATCAGGATCATGGAACGGTGACCGGCCTCAGAACTCATTGTAAGTTGATTTATATTGATGGTAATGAAAAAGATACTTTTCCCGTCCCGAAACACATGAATCTCATCTTCATTATCTGATTTATGTTTTATCTCTAACCCCCTAGTAGATCAGTAGCATGCATATATGTTTTTG
>JASDQU010367088.1:5024-16557 GCA_032191745.1 Picea mariana
ACGAAAGTGCTCTGATACCACTTGTAATATACCAGATATAAAATGTATGTAGAACAAAAATAAAATGCTAGTAATGGAAGAATAATAGCAATATAACCAGAACATTCATCACAATAACACTGAAATGATATAAGAATAACAACAGAAATAGCACTTTGAATCTGAAAGCAATGTTCACAGGCCTCTTCGAGGGGGCAACCTCTAGTTGAGCAGAGCTCTATTACAATAATATCCCATCTAGGGTTCTCATACCCTCGACTCCTATTTATACTAAAAAGAAGCATCTAGAGGAAGATCCTTCTAGAAGTGGAAGCTTCTATTAGGTCTTCTTACATCTGCCTTATTCTATTTTATTGAAGGGCCTTATTAATATTGACCTTTATTACATCTGAATATATTATTCTACCTATGTGTGGGTTAGGACCCTAACATGCGACTCATCACGAATTCATAGCAGTGTGGAAAAATCAAATGTGTATGGCCATAGTGTTGCAAATAAATAAATATCATGACACTTGTAAAATTTCATTATGTTTGCATGTTTTAGCACGATTTTCAACACGTGTTTCATCATGAAAAGTAAAATTTCTCTATATGTGGAAGTTTCAACACGAGTTTAAGCATGTGTTTTGGCACATGTTTCAGCACGAGTTTCAACACATGTTTCAGCATGCATTTTAGCACACGTTTCAACATAGAAATATTAGTTACAGGAGTAATTAGGAGTTTGAATTTATAGTAAACTAACTAAATAAAATCAACCACTAACACAGTCCTTATTTGACTTATTTCCTATTTGCAAAATGGAAACATTTTTTTGTGATGCGGATTGCCCGAGCCCAAGGATGCTTCTACATCAGACACCCCTGGTAATAAAAACATGAGCTCTAGCTCATGTGTAGATCACTGCTGAAGTGAAGATTTATGCACAGGTGCTAGCTGGTCTTCAGTCACCCACGATGCATCTTCTTCTCCTCGATTCTTCCACTTGATAATATATTCCATGTACTCCTTCCGATGAGTCTTCTTACCAATTCTGGTAGCAATAATTTCTTCAATCTACTCCTCAGACTTAATTGGTAGGTGGTGTTCCCATTCGCTGAGGGTACCATCATATGATATTTTGTCCCCTTCATGAAACTCATATAGGTCAACAGCATTGAATGTAGGAGATATGCCAAATTTCTCCATAAGTTCCAGTTGATAATCATTATAATAGATCTTTTCCAGAATTCGACATGGACCTATCTTCTTGTATTTGAGTTTATTTTATGTTCCTCAAGGAAATCGCTCCTTCCTCAAGTGATCCATGACCATATCACCCTCTTAGAATACCTTTTGTCTCCTATGCTGATCTGCTCTTTTTTTGTAACTGTCATTGTTGGTCTGCAATTTCTTATTTACCTATTCTTGTAATTCATGCATATTGTCCACAAAATCATTCGCATCAGCACTCTTCTTTCCTTCCAAATCAAGAAATGAAACCTAATCTACCACACCTTTTGGCGGCCATCCATAAACAATCTAAAATGGATTATTTCCCATAGATTTGTTCACTGAATCATTATATGTGAATTCGGCTTCGGCCAATGCCAAATCCCATTGACTAGGATTCTCTCCACTTAAACTTCTTAACAAATTTCCTAGAATCATGTTCACTACTTCTGTCTGACCATCTGTTTGAGGATGACATGTTGAATTGTACAACAAATATGAGACTAAATTTTTCCTAAGTGTCCTCCAAAAATTCCCAAGAAATCTGGTATCACGATCTAAAGTAATACTTTGTGGCAATCCATGCAATATGACCACTTCTTTTAAAAGTAATGCAACTACTTCACTAGCATCACTAGTCCTCTTACACGCTATGAAGTGTTCCATTTTCGAAAATATATCCACCACTACAATTTTTTAATCATGATTTCTTCGATTCATAGGAAATACTAAGACAAAATCCATATTTCTATCCTCCCAAGGTCCTTTGGGTACTAGCAATGGAGTCTAGAGTCTCATGTTCTGACTTTTTCCTTGGCTAGTTGACAGATCTTGCAACCTTCAACATACTTTTGAACATCCTTATTAAAGTTAGGCCAAAATTACCTCTCCTTTACCAAGGATGTGTTTTTATCAATGCCAAAATTTCTTCCTAAACCACCACTATGAAACTCTTTAATGAGATTCAGCCGTATGGAACTTCTAGGAATACACAACTACTAATTTTTTAACAAAAAACCCTCATGGATATGGTATTCTAGATATGGTGTTCTTTCTAAACTCCAAGGATGCTTACATTCCTTCCAAGCTTCTGAGAAATCTGCATCTTCTTCATATAATGTATTTAGATAGTTCAGTCTTACCACTTCTACCGACATGGTATTCAGTAATTCTATCCTTTGAATTAATTCATCAGCTACCTTATTATACTTCCCGGACCTGTGTTTCAGAACAAAACAATAACTTTGTAAGAATTCTATTCATTTAGTATGCTTTTGATTCAACTTACCTTGGTTGTTAATGTATTGTAGAGCTTTGTGATCCATGAACAAGACCAACTCCTTCGGCAGTAGATAATGTCACCATTTATTCAAAGCTTACACAATAGCATAAAATTCATGATCATAAACGAAATACTTCTTTCTGGAGTCATTCAACTTCTCATTGAAAAATGCAATGGGTCTACCTTCTTGACTTAGAACTGCTCCAATTTTTGTTCCACTAGCATCATAATCAACCTGAAACGCTTTATTAAAATATGGTAATGCTAATATTGGATGTGTTGTTACTCTCTTCTTCAATTCTTCTAATGAATTATCTACTGTTGCAGTCCACTGAAACACTCCCTTCTTCATACATTCTATACGAGGCACACATATTTGGATAAAGTTCCTAATGAATTTTCGGTAAAATCTTGCCAATCCATGGAAACTCCTCACATCGAATGTGCATCTTGTTGTTGGCCATTCAAGGATAGCCTTCACTTTCTCAGGATCCATTTTCATTCCTTCCTTTGAAACTAAAAAACCTAGGTACACTAAATATCGTTGCATGAATGTACACTTCTTCAGGTTTATCAATATTTTCTCTTCTTTCAAGCATTGTAACACTCCTCTCATATGCTCAACATGTTATGTTATGTTCCTGCTAAAAATTGGTATATCATCCAAATATACAACCACAAACTTACCCAAAATGGCTTCAAGACTTCGTTCATCAATCTCATGAACGTGTTGGGTGCATTAGTTAACCCGAACGACATCACTAACCATTCAAATAGTCCATATTTTTTATTGAATGTTTCCTTCCATTCATCACCTTATCTAATTTGAATCTGGTGGTAACCACTCTTCAAATCAATTTTTGAAAAATATTTTGAACCACTCAGGCAATCCATAAGGTCATCCATTATGGGCAATGGAAATCGATACTTGATAGTGATATTTTTATAGCACGTGAATCAATACACATTAGCTATTCCCATGTTTTCTTTGGAGTCAATACTATTGGTATTTCACACTGACTAAAACTCTCATGAATTAACCCTCGGTCAAGCAATTCCTGCACTTGCCAATTCACTTCTTCACTCTTTGTTGGATTAATCATGTAAGGCACTTTATTAGGTAAAATCGATCCAGGCATTAAATCAATTTGATGAGAAATACTTCTCACTCGAGGCAATCCTTTTGGCAGATCATTAGCAATAGTCTCATTAAATTCATCCAGCAACTACTTTATTTCTGTAAGCACAACATTTGGCTCCTCTACACTTTTCACTTCTTTCGAAATCATTGCTAAATAAAATGTTGATTTTATTTCTTCCTATAAGAATTCCTTAGAAGAAGATAGCATGATCCTACTGCTACTCATGTTTATATAAAACAATTTCTTGTTGTTGCTACTATATCCTCCAGCATTGGTGTTAATTTATATTAGTGTCCATCTTTCTTGAACTCATATGTGTTTTCCTTGCCATCAAGGTGAACATGTCAATCAAACAACCATGTTATTCCCAACAGTATGTGACACACATCCATCTCAATCACATCACATGACACCTTCTCTTGAAAACTTCTTGTGTCCCTTTCCTCTTCTAAATCCTCTACCTCTACCAGCTCCATTTCCTCCTCTTCCACCTTGACCACTGGCAGATTTGTCTTCCTTTTCACTACCTTTAGCAGTCCCTGCTTTATCTCATCCTTTAAAACCTCTTCCTCTACCTCTAAGATGTGTTTTCCTCTCAATATTGTCTTCTACCTTCAGGTAAACTTGATAAGTTTCATCAACAGTGTGGAAATAGTGTGTGCCCATTTCATCCTGAATTAAATACTTTAGCCCATTTACATACCTTTCAACTCATTGGAATTTTGGTTCCTTGAGGCCTGCTCTAAGTGACAGCCTAAAGAACTCTTTAGTGTATTCATGAACATATGTCTCCCTTTGTCTGAGGTTCTGGACTTGTCGGAACAAATTATGTTGGTAATCAACATGAAGAAATTTCTCTTTAACCTTGGTAACCATCTTCTTCTAAGTTCTTATTTTCTCCAGTCGATTATTCACTCTATTCTTTTGCAACATATCCCACCACGGTGTTTCATGGCCTTTCAGTTTTGTAACAGAAAAACTTACCCAATTTGGATCATGAACATTTTCATATTCGAAGTATCTTTCAAGTTCTCCAATCCAGTCAATGAGAAGATCAGCTCTCAGACTACCATCATAATAGGAAACCTCAACCTTTTCACTACCATTGTTACTCAAATATGAAATCAATCTAGTTGTTGGGTCTCTTTCATCACCGTCCCATTCATCTTCAATTTCTTCTTTTAGCTCTGAGTATACTTCATCATCTCCATTCCTACGATTTTCCAATTCCTCTATTATTCTTCTCAAATTTTCCAGTTCTCGATTTCCTTCACCTCCCCTTCCTGCTCCTCTCCTTCACAGCGGAATTCTTCCAAGTTGTAGGTGTCTCACCAACATCCGTAGACCTCATAGTGATTATGTAACCCAAATTGACCTTCAGCACTCTTGTCGAGCAACCACCACGAACAGGTATTATGTACTTTTCTCACAGAAGAATATTAGATGCTAATCCCAGAGAAGAACTGGGCTCTGAGACCACATAATGCATAGGTAAATGGGATGCAACACACACACAATTACAGAACACACACTACTGCATAATGTATAGTTGAAAAACAAAATAGAAATATTTTTTCCAAATAATGAGAAATCCAATGGAAACTAAAACACTTGAAAACCCATGAATTTCAATACCATTCATTTATTAATTCAATGCAGAGAACATATTTCTATATTACATAAAGCCTGAGATAAGAATATCGCCATGAATTGTTGCTTGAATGGATGAAAACCACTATGAAATCATCCAGAGGGTAATGGTTTTTGTGTATGGGTTGTGATTATGTTTCACCTTCCTTTGTGATCACCCAATCTGGAATCTTTCTCTTCAATCCACCTTCTATGATTTACTTGCTTCATGGTTCACCAACCCCTTCAAAATCACACTCCATTTCTTTTTAAAATTCCTTCTCAGCTCTGAAATGATTTGTCTTCCCTCCAAGAATGAGTTGTTACCCAAACCGTCTCTCTGTCTTCCGAACCGCTTCAACTTCCTTTCGGTCTCGGGTCACACTTTGTCCTTGAGACACGATTTCTTTTACCTAACGGTTGTGACTCATCATGAATGCATACCATTGTGTTAAAATCAAATATGTATGGCCACAGTGTTGTAAATAAATAAATATCGTGACACTTGTAAATTTTCATTATGTGCGCGTGTTTCAGCACGAGTTTCAACATGACACTTGTAAAATTTCTCTATATGTGCCAGTTTCAGCACAAGTTTCAGCATGTGTTTCAACACAAGTTTCAGCATGAATTTCAACATAGCAAGAGTAGTTGTATCACTAATTAGTATTTTAAATTTACAGCAAACTGACTAAATAAAATGGACCACTAACACAGTCCTTATTCAACTTAATTTCTATTTGTAGAATGGAAATATTTTTGGGTGATGCGTATTGCCTAAGCCCAAGGATGTTCCTGCATCAAATATCAAAATTGATCTATACCTTGAAGCAGGCAGTGCCTCTGTTTGAGGTGGATGCGTCGCTTGTCGACAGTTATCGAAGGATTTGTGCAAAGTTGTCCATCATCTCGTTCCTCTATCGCTCAAGGGATTCCTCGAGCAACATTTTGAAAGGATCTCTTGTCCCTTCATCTTTATTTTTTCTCTCCATGGACGGTTTCTTGGGTGTGCGAGAACAATTTTCCTCAAGAGAAACAAGATCGAGACGCAACTCTCTATACCTTGACCGCGTTGGGGACATACATTAAAAACAACAAGGAGCAGACCGCTCTAATACCATTGATCTGGATTTATCAACGAAACGAAATGAAACCATGGATTTATAACATTAAATCAGAGACACACTAAATAATAACATAGATACAATAAAACTTCACTTCTATTAAATAAGAAATATGTTGAAAACTGTAAAATGCAAATTGAAAACAAGCTTGCTAGAATGGTGGCAACTTATCTATGAGAAGAGATATGACGGCTACGCTCATTCACAAGAAGATGAGTACAATGAGGCTTTGAATATAATTTTACAATAAACATGAATTCCAAAACCCTATAAATCCAAAAACCTAACCCTATGAGATGAATCGCCAAAAGTCATATGGGCCCTGTTGGGGTAAGTTAGTACATCAACTTCCCGGGGTCGTAACTTTTGCATACAATCTCCATTTAGGGAGAACGATAGTTTGTTGGAAGTGTATTGATGAGGAGATTCGTTTAGGGGGATCAATCAAAGCCTTTCACCTTTATTTAGGTGCCCGATCGTGAAAAAATGTCATTTGGGTCCTCAAAATGGCCCCAGAAGTTTGGAAACCGAAAAAAATGCTAAAAATAGTAAGTTGCCAAAAAAATTGTTTTGAGCCTTTGGAAAAGGTGGGTGGCCACTAATATCCTCCTAGATCATTCATGATCAATTTATTGAAGTTCTCTTTTTCCCTACAGAAGATCAAGTTGCAGACAATTTCACAAAGTCTCTTATAGAAGCGAAGTTTTCCAAAATTCGATCTATGTTAGCAGTTCATGAAGTTGTCATTAAGGGGGGATAGGCTCTAATGCCTCCTTCCTTATCCTATTGTGTCACTATTGTAAATACTTCAATCCTATCCCAAGTTGTTCTTAAGAGGGGATGTTAGGATATTTAAACACTTGGGAGTTAGTTAAGATCTACTTGGTCTAATGTGTCATTAGATAAAAGTTTGTTTCTTAGTTTGTTTCTTTAGTATGCATTTGTAGTTAGGAAATATGACGGTCACGATATGTTCCCTACATAGATTGATCTAACGGTTCATATTCTCCTCGATATTAACGGCTACATTGATCCATGGCTTAACACCCAATTGGTCCATGATCTCTATTTAAAGAGCATGGAGGGTCATTTTCCGATGATCGATTGTGAGAAACTCTCTTGTAAATTCTCTCTGTAATATTTTTCTTTTGCATTGATAAACTGCTCCAAGTGGTCGCGTTGGTCGGGGTCGTGGATTTTCCCCGTATTGGTTTTACCACTTCAAATAATCGGTGCATTGATATTTGATCTGGTTCTTTGAGTGGTTACTGAAGGTGTTCTTCCTTTGTTGGAATACCTGTGTTGTCGAACATCATCGATCTGTTGCATATTCACTTGTTGCAACTCACCTTTTATTGCAACTCGTCTTCTGTTTCAACTCACCTCTTGTTGCAACTCACCTCCTTCTGTGACTCACCTCTTACTGCAACTCGCCTCTTGTTGCAACTCACCTCTTGTTGCAAATAACATATTGTTGTAGCACACATCTCATTGTTGCAACACGTCTTCTGTTGCAACTCGCCTTCTGCTACAACTCACCTTCTGCTGCAACTCACCTCCTATCGCAACTCACCTCTTACTGCAACAAGTATCCTGTCATAAATCACCTCTTGTTGCATCTCATCTCTAACAGTAATCTATCTCATGTTACAGTACGCCTTTTGTGAAAAACACTTTCCATTGCAGCTTCTGTATGTTCAAATATTGTGTACTCATACAAAATATTCAACGCTCGTAGAACCAGGGCACTCATCCTCCCTATGGAATACCACAATTTCCAACACAGCCTTCTATAGACTCATGCCACCTGCACAGCCATCTCATACAACACTATTCTCTACAGGATTTACTCATTTACGCATGACATTAACTCATACATAATTATGTCAAGAACACAGCACATCATATCCTACAAGAATTCATTCATACGCACACACATACAGAGAAATATTAATTCTATAATAGTCCATATCTGAGCTGCCACATATATGCCACCTGCACAGCCACTTCACTCTCTCCCATCATGTGATCTCTCATCCTCTCGGTTTTTCAATATCTCCCATCAATATCTTTGATGTTGTGTTTTATTCTTCCCAGAAGCGGTTTGCTTTAGTTTCCCAAGGATTCTCATTCCCTTTCATCTTTAGGCTTCTAATTTTTCATTTCTCAACAAATATTCATCTCCTATGCATCATTTCCATCTTCATTCCAACAATGTGCTCATCCTGAGTCATAACATCCGCAACTACTTTTGTAACAGTTGTCCACTACAACGTGGTCATCGATGCACTTTTCCATTCTATAGCAGCATTACCAACTGTTCCACTACTACAACTCTGCCACATTATTTTGATCTATAGTAATGATGTTACTCCCTGCAGTGCAACCTTTTACAAGATATCGCAACCAATCACTATTGTAACAACTCACCTTCTGCAACATAACAATCCACACACTTGTCCATTCTATAGTAGCTCTCCCAGCTTCCCCAATGTTGCAACTCTATACCATTCAAACGATATGCACCCCTCTTGTTACTCCCATCATTTTGTCTCATTCACATCCTGCAGCAACAAATCACTGCTCTAACAGCTTTTTCATATCCTTGTAACTACCTTCGTTGTTTCATCCCCAGGATGACCGGGATGCTACTACATCAGACTCCCCAGGTTTCAATAAAGCATGTCCTCATGCTATGAGGTAAATCACCTGCATCTACAACTATCCAATGCAACTCCATCAATTATGCACTCTCGACTCTACAGTCCTCACATGATATACACTTCAATCTACAATACATCTTCCATTTCTAGACATTCTTTCTTTCAACTCATTGTTTCCCTTCTTTGCACATCAATCTACAACAACACAACAATATTCTCATCATGGAGATTTGTAAATTTCATCTTTGTCCTGCTTCAACTCAATTTTCTACAACATCTCAACTTCTAGTACTGCTACATTCTTTCTCTCTCTTTATTCATTACCACGAGCACTATTCGGGTGATTTTCAATGATGCATCACCTACACAGTCTAATCTAAGTCACATCCAACCCAGGACATACCACTTCCCTTTTTCATGCAGTCTACAAAGTGCCTTCAGTGCATCCAACCACTCATGTTGGAAGCTACACAACATGGAGTCACATGCTCCCATGTTACACCTCCCTTGACTCAATCCACATTGCCTGCACAACTGGATCTGATTTATGTCCAATCCAAGACATCCCACTGCCATTTTTCATGCAGTGTACGAATTTCCTTCAGTGCATCCAACCACTCATGCTAGAAACTACACAACATGGAGTCACATGCTCCCATGTTACACCTTCCTTGACTCAATTCAAAACCACAGGCAAACTACCTCAATCAGGGATTTTGTCAACATATACAAACTATTGAAAATTACCAGAGACATAGTTTTAATATTCTTCTTCTCCTCTGTGCATTAGCTTCATGCTTGGTCCTCAAAAACCTTCACCCTTCTGTAGAATGTCTTCTTCCTCATGAGATTTTAAATCTTCTCCTATCTATGTCAGCAACATCTTCATCAACTTCCTCATCTCTTCGGATGTATGTTATATGTCTTCAAATCGACATATTTCATCATGCTTCATCTTCACGACATCATCCTCTTCATCATCTGCAACATTTGTAATCCTTGTAGTTTCCTTTTCCTACACAAATATCACTCTGCTGCATCTTCTTTTCAGCCAAGAACATCCACTTCCATCTGGAGCCATTAATTTCTTTCTTCATGCAAACAAGAAAATAACATATTAAGGGAAAACAAAATTTCCATATTCTCTCCCTCCTTTTCTTCGTTACATCTGACACGCCCACATGTATATCTATCTTCTATTGTTGTAAATTTTATGCATCTGTGTTCTTCTTAAATTTAGGTATACTCAAAATCCTCTAGTCACCATCCAGTAACAATGCGCTCAATGCTACCAACATGTTCCTCATAACATATGAGCGCAGTCTCCGGTCCAAGAAACCTTCCAACTATAGTCCTCTCACAGCCATACTCACTCATTTTCAGTTACCATGCCTTCATTCCAAGATAACAATCATGGATAACCACCACCACAATTTCCATCTAATGAATTCTCTCATGACCCACGCTGCCTCTTTCATCTCGAGATAATCATGGATAATTGCCACCACAACTACCATCTATTTCTAGCAACCATTTCTCTCGGATACTTCTTCCTTTTCAGTAGCAACCTTCTAAACTTTGCTTCATGCAATTTTTTGTTCCTTGATATATTTTCTTATATTATGCTTCAACTTGAAATCTGCTACCACTCCAGTATATGCATTCTAACTCTCAATTTATATACCTCATTAACCTACTCATCTTCATGAAGAAATCCTTGGGAGTTATTTTGTAGCCCTTGGCCAAACTACACTTCACAAGCCCTTTCTTCAGCATGGTCTCCTATCATTCTTCTTTTACCAACACAATCGGAAACCACACTTGCATAGGTATTATTTCCTTTTAGTTTCTTCCATCACAGAGTTGAACCATTACTCTAATATCTTCTCACATTCTTTCTCCCCAAAGTTAAACCACGCTCTGACATATTTTCACATTCTTTAATTCTATAATTGAACCAAGATATGATATATTTTCACATTCTTTCATCCCAGAGCTGATCCAATCTCTGATACCACTTGATGTAGTGGGAAACCTCCCCTTGCCATCAGAGTACATTAGCAATGGAAAATTTCTTCATGTGTGCATAATAGGAATCGTGGATGCCATAAATATTCTTCATCTTTGTTACTTTTTCCTTATCTTCACTTGATCATGCCACAACCCCTAGGGTTGTACCTCTTCTCCCACATATCCATGTTTGCTTTCATGTAGCACCAAAACAGATTTTACAAAATCACTAGTGTGTTGCATATTCACTTGTTGCAACTCTCCTTCTATTGCAACTCGCCTCCTGCTGCAACTCGCCTCCTATTGTGACTCACCTCTTGCTGCAACTCATCTCTAACAGTAATCCATCTCTTGTTACAGTACGCCTTATGTTCAAAATGCTTCCCATTGCAGCTCATTTCTATTCACGCCTTCTGTACTTAGACATAATCCTCAATGATTGTAGAACCAAGGTGCTCATCCTCCCTA
>JASDQU010367096.1:0-11533 GCA_032191745.1 Picea mariana
GTCATGTAATGCTTTAGATGCCGCCCGTTGATAGGGGCGCTGAAGACTTCTCCGTCTATATTTTCCAGAAGGAAGGAATTTTTCCCTTCTGGAGCCGAGACCCTGAATGGTCCATACTAGAGGTGGTCAAATTTACCATGCTTCGCGACTTCCTCTTTTCTTGCATCCCATATTAGCACTAAATCACCTGGAAGGAATTCCCTGTCTTTGGCATTGAGGTTGAACAATGCTTTCATCTCATCCTGGTACTTCTGCATCTTTTCATCAACTTCAACTCTATGCTGTTGAACCTCAATCAATTGATTAATTCTCCTGGTTACATGATTTGGTTCTTCGTTTTGATCCTGCCATAACTTCATCACTGGTAATGCTAGGTTTATACGTAGAACAACATCTGTCCCATAGACCATTTGAAACGGTGAAATGCCGATAGACCTTTTAGTGCTGATGCGGTTTGCCCATAATGCATATTTTAAGTGCACATGCCAAGACCTCTTATTTTCATCCAATACTTTCTTGATTATGTTCACCAGGCTCTTGTTAGATGATTCGACCAATCCTTTCCCATGGGGGTAATATGCACTGGAATGGCCGAGAATGATGTTATACCTCTGACAAAAGCCGATCATATCCATAGATTTAAAGGCTTGGGCATTGTCGGTAACTATCTTTCAGGGACAACTGAATCTTGACAAAATATTGTCTTCCAAGAAATCTATCACCACCGAGTCTGTTGCCCTTTTGGTTGGAATGGCTTCCACCCACTTAGTAAAATAATATGTAGCTGTTAAGATCCACTTATGTCGAGCACTAGAATGGTGATTAATCTCCCCTATGAAGTCTAGACCCCATTGTTGAAATGGATCTTCAGCTTTGACTGGAATGAGTGGCAGTGTAGGGAGCTTCTGTTTACCAACGAATATTTGACAAGGGTTGGAGGCACGCACTTTGGCATTGACATCCGAGAAGAGTTTCGGCCAGTAATATCTAGCCCTCAATATTTTGTAGGCTGTAGCTCTCCATGCGTGATGCCCCCCATAGACTCCCTTATGAAATTCATTTATAACCCACTGGGTTTCTGATTCTACTAAACATACTAGTAGGAACCCGAGTGGATCCTTCCAATATAGCTGGCTTTTGAATATACAATATTTAACTGCATGGAGTTTTAAGGTTCTGCATTTAGAAGGTGATAGTTCATCTGGGCATTTTAGGTTCAGTAAGAAAAACACTATGTATCTGTACTAGCCCGATGATAAGAACTTCTCTTCGATCTGGTTTGGACTCGTTTCCTCATCTGGCTCATTTAGGTCTGTGTCTTCGTCACTTCCCTGCAGACAATTGATATCAAGAGCCTTGAGATTTGATTCAGCTAAGAGTCTGGCTAGGCCTTGCCCTTTTATCAATTTGGTCGGTTTAACTTCCAAATCGAATTCTTGGATTTTGGCAAGCCATCGCCCTCTTTTTCCATCATTGTCTAGCTGTACCAATATATCTTTTACAGAACTAGTAGGCACGTACACGATAATTTTTTAATGTAGTACATAAGTTCGGAATGCCTTTAGCGCTTTTACCATTGCGTATGCCTGTTTTTCTATTATGTCATACTTTAGTTCTGCGTCTCTAAGGCTCTTGCTAAAAAATGCGATTGGCCGTTCGAATCCTTCGTCATCCTTTTGTAGGAGCACCGTGGCGATAGTATGTTCAGAAGCAAACGAGAAGATAAGAAAATCTTTCAGATAATCTGGGCTTGCTAACACAGGTGCCTCGCTTATGACCTTTTTAATATGTGCGAACGATGCTCTGGCTTCAGTCTTTCAATTTACTCCGCTATCCTTCTTCAACATTCCTGTGATCATTTGACAATCTTAGCGAAATTGGGGATAAACCAAAGTAAAAAAATTATAGTTTCTAAGAAAGATTGAATCTCTTTTACATTTCTGGGAATATTTATAGTATTTATTGCTTCAATCCTCTTAGGATCAATCCTGATTCCATCTCTAGATACGATATGGCCTAGAAGCTTACCTTATCGCATAGCGAAATGTGATTTCTTTGGGTTCAGAGATAGACCAAACCTGCGGCAATTTTTGAAAGTCTGTTTCAGATGGGTCAAGTGTTCTTCATCGGTTTTAGAAAAAACCGTCAAATCATTGAGGTAATTGACTATGAACTTGTCTCTTTCTCCTACGAAAGCGATGTCCATAGCGCTCTGGAATGTAGCCCCTGCATTCATCAAACCAAACGACATTTTGTCATACATGAATGTACCCCATGGTGTGGTGAAAGAATTCTTTTCTCTGTCTTGCTCATTCATGGTGATTTGGTTATAACCGGAGAACCCATCAATCATAGAAATTCGGTTCGCTCCAACTACTTTTTCTAGTACATGGTCCATCTTGGGCAATGGGTAATTATCCTTGAGAGATGACTTGTTTAAGTTTCGGAAATCCACACACAGTCTGATTTCTCCATTCTTTTTCCTAACTGGGACTAGGTTAGCTACCCAGTCTGAGTATCTCAGAGGTACGATTATTTTCGCGTCCAAGAGTTTTTTAACTTCCTTTTCTATCACAGGCAACAGAATGGGGTTAATTTGCCTAAGCTTTTGCCTGAACGGTTTGACCCCAGGCTTCAAAGGTATCTTGTGATCAATGATGGAAGTGTCATATGTTTTCAATTATCATAGGACCAGGCGAAAACATCTTTATATTTTTTGAGTAAGTCTTTATACTTAACTTTCGCTTTGGGAGGGAGGAACTTCGATATTTTTACCACCCGGGATTCTTTTTCAGTTCCTATATCGCAGTCCTCCACTTCTTCTGGTTGGGGCTGCAAGGTGGACTTTACAGGTACATTGTTCTGATCAAAAAGTCTTTCCAAAGGAATCAATCCTTTCAGAATTTGATGGCTTTTAAGGACCAGCATACGATGATCCGCAATCTTTTCTCAGAAGGTTTAAGGGTCTTCCCCTTCTTGCATGATCTACATGGAATCATTTTGATTTTCTTGGTCAACATGAGTTTCAGAGAATTCGCCTACTGCTGTAAGGAATTTCTTAATTTGTTCGTCATCTTCAAAGACTTTCCAGTGTCGGATATTGTCTGGTATGGAGGGTTTGTATCTGATTTCAATGTGATACTTCAGTTTGAAGGTCGTGGGGGGAGAGAAGGTTGAAGCTGCCTTTGCCAATGCATCAGCATGTAGATTATCTGCGCGAGGGATAAAATGGATATTTACGGATGAGAAATTTTTTTCCATGAGATCCCAAGCACAATTTCTATACGTTCTTAGTCTGGGATGCTTGGCTAGGTACTGTCGGTTTACTTGTTTGACTATTAATTCAGCATCACCATATACCTCCAAGTTTCTTATATTTAGATTTTTGGCAGCCTCTAATCCTAAGATCAATGCTTCATATTCACATACATTATTAGTGTAATCTATGTCCCACTACAAACAGTAAGAGAAAGGAACAATGAACTTACCTTCAGGCGCCACTAAAAGCACTCCAGCACCTGCCCCTTCATAAGATAAAGCACAGTCAAAATACATTTTCTAGACACTAGTACTACACAGATCTTCTGTCATGAGGTTTAACTCTTCTTGCTTTGTATCGATTTCCTCTGGACAACGATCTAGACCATCATCAAAAGACAAGATGCAATTTCCCAGATCTTGGTCTGCAACGTAAATAGGGAAGTTGTTTGGGTTTTGAGGGTCACTGACCGTATATGCTAATCTTGTTTCTCTGTACAACCAAGTGAACTGACCACCGAAAATAGGGATTGTGGCATAAGTCATGTCCAACTGTAGAGAACCCCCCAACTTGGCTCCCCATGACCTAGATAACAACATGCCATACTTGGGGGGAATATCTGCGATAACCACATCCATCAGGATACTTTTAACCGGGACCTGCACAGGGTAACTACCTGATCTTTTATCATCCCCATACATTTAACCTTCCTCGAGTCAAAAGAGTACAGATTTCCATAAGGTCTTGTGATCTGGAGACCCAACTTCTTCATTATAATCTTGGGAATAACGTTATGGGAAGCTCCAGAGTCTAACATACAATTATGCAACAACTGATCATATACATTCAGAGTGATATAAAAGGGAGCAATGTTGTCTTTGGACCCTTCAAAATGGGGACCAAAAGTGATGTTAGGTCTATCATCTTCCAAGTTTATAACATCAGAATGGATTTCTAGTTTAGAGACACCCATCATTTTGGTAATTTGCTTGCGATAAACGGGGTTTTTCGCTAATTCCACCAAAGGGATTGGTATCTTAATTTTGTTTAACTCATTTTCAAAACTGAAAGCCCCGCTCACCTTGTCTGTTTCTCTGGTTGAGACTTCTGAATTCTTCCTTTCCGACTTATTTGTTTGTACAGCTTTATCACTCATGGTCCCAGTTGAAAACGTAGACTTATTTACGGGTTCGGTCTCCTGTGTTTGAGTTTCAACTTTTTCCACCTCGGACTCTTGAGTGCTTACTACTCTAGTTTTTTTGTTGGGTAATGGGGTCTCGTCCGAAGGAGGCTCATAAGCTTGGCCTCTTTGAAGGATCTTCTTGGGTTGAGTCATGGAGGTGGGCTTATTCTTAGATCTTAGGTTGTACTTTGGTTGGAAATCGACCATCATTATCTCGGTTTCTGGTTGAGATTCACATAGATCAGTGTGATCACCTTCTTCACCTTCATTTGACGATTGTGGTGTGTTTAAAGATTTTTCATAGTCTTCGCGAGTCAGATATGGTTGACTACAATCATCACTGAAGTTTGTGACGTCATTATCTGAATCTCCGTAGTCTTGAAAATCGTTCGCTCCTATAAAATTTTCAGTCTTTAAAGGAGCTTGTATCTTTTGATCATCATTTTTTATTTGTCTTTGTTGATTAGGAGGGTTTTGATTCCTCTTGAAATCTTTTTTGGGATAAGAGTCAGCCTTGGCCTGTTCGAGTTCCATTCTGGATATTTTATTTGACAGTTCTTTGATCACTCTAGCCATATCGTCCACCCTATCGTCTGAGGATATATTGTACCCTGAAGGACCTGCTTATTCTCTAAATCGCTTGGTCTCTCGGTTTCCACTCTCTACTCTAGCCTTAAGTTTACCCGAAGCCATCATATTAGATTCTATTTCTATTGCATCGTCCTGCATATGGTTTAAGGTGGCTCCCCTTCGCTCTCGCAAAAGTAGTGCGGAATCCGGCTTGAAAGCTTCGGCGAAAGTCACTTTGGCCGCGGGTTGGGATGGTTTGACCTCAGCTAGGATTTTATTGTATAGTTTATTGAATCTCTGAATGAATTCCATGACTGTTTCTGAGCTCTTTTTCTTCAAAGACCCAAATTCGGTTAGATAATAGAGATGGTCTTTCCACTCGCCCCATTGTCTGAGGAAAGCATCTTCCAATGCGTCATATGACAGGATAGAAGCTGCGGGTAGGCTCCGAAACCAAGTTCGGACCCGTCCTTCAAAAGTTTGGACAAGGAGTCTCAAATATACATCCTCGTGCTCGATACCGAAGATATCTGTGAATTGGTAAAAAAAAATAATATGTTCGGCCGCAGTCAGATCCCCCTCTCCAGTGAATTTCGGTAAATTTTTTATGTAATTTTCTGGAAGATCGTGTAGAGGGACGAGCAATACTAATGGAGCGTATCTGGCTGTGACTTTCGCAAAAACTCTGGGAGGGGGGGCAAGCCCTTGACCTCCACCTCCTCCTAGAGGGACTCCTCCCCCTCCTCCTCCGATAAACCCTCTGCCTCCTCCTATAAACCCTCCACCTCCTCCTCCGACGGCTGCCATCGTTGTTTGTGGGAAGTTATAAAGGAGGTTTTGGAAAATTAAAAGGGAGTCTTTATTTTCTTCGCGAAGAGGAAAATCCGACGAGGAAAGATAAGGAACATGAGGACTCGGTTCCTCGGATTTGTAAGAGACGGAATCGGGAAAATCGACAGGTGTGAGAAATGAGTGTGTGACATACTCTTCAGAATTTGGTGAAGTTGGGAAATTCAATTGAAGAAGAGATGGTATTTTAAAATTCGACGAACTTTCAAGTGGGCCCTTTCCCTTGTGTGCTAAGGGGATCGTTGGATGAATCTCACTCCTAATTTCGGAGCAGATTGGCATTGAATCTTTAGCGTCAAAGCGAGGACTGAGTGGATTTGAGGGTTCGGAAGGACTCTCAGCCTTCAGTGATGGGGTTTCAAGTTTCTAAACTGCAGCGGTTGGCTTAAAAGAGCCTCTCGTCTTTAGAATTTTTTCGGGATCAGTAAAGGGCGTAATCTGCTTACTATCCGAGTTTTGTCTGGTATTCCTTCGACCGAATGCCAGTTTATTTCTTCGTGGAGTCGCCAAGTGAAAGCCTTAAAAAGGTGTGTACTCTTTGTTCACTATCAAAGGGTAACACTTTCAATGAAAAACAATTTTTCGTTTTCCCAGGGAAAAATATTTCATAACTTCGGTCCCCAGCAACGGCGCCAGAAAGATGTTGTTCCTGAGTCTGTACTTAAGGCTTAAAAGTACAGTGTCAAGGCATCCAAAAGTGGGTAATAGGTGTAGAAGAGGGAAGCGTAAACCTTTCGGTAAAGGAAACTAGGGAAGATTCCTACGTTGGCGTTGTCTAGCTTCCAACTGTTCCTGGATAGTTATATATCGTTCAATGGCTGTTCATGATTGTTCAAGTTCGGCCTGGTTAGTTGCCATTTTAAGAATGGTGTCGAAGAGGTTTGAGGCAATGTGCGTTTGATTCGATAGTCCGGGTTCAATGTTAGGTTGAGTTTGTACAGGAACTGTCATGGGGGAATAGTAAAGGTAGGAAATACTTTAAAAGAGATTTAGGTGCTGTCTCAGTTTGGTCGTATAAAAGAGAACTTACGATTGCAGAAATAAAAAATGGATGCAAATCTAAGGCTCGTTCCCGTAACTGTATTATATTTTAATAAAAGGTGTGAAGTGGGAGAAAAACATTTAGCTGTATATAACGCAAGGCTCCTGTCAAAGGGAAATCTCACATATAAACATAAGAGGAAATTAGTAAGGAAATAACCGACGTAGCATAGAATACATGTAGAATTCTGAAAATGCAGATTGGTCTTACACCCGCTGATAGTTGGTGCAGAGGAAAGACAATAAACAATTACAGAAAACCCAAATTCATTCGCTATAGTAGTGGTTGTACTAAAGTATAACGAAACACATCAGTTAAGAATATGAAATAAAATGGAAAAATTGAGATATAAGGAAGCAAACTTGCAATACAGTAGTGACAGAATTGAGAATCTCCAGATTTGCTTGTATTAACTCTCAATGTAAAAACTCTATTACAAACGACTCCAAAAGGTCCAGCCCCTATATTTCTTTCTCTCACATATTTATACAATTTTGCAAATAAGGTAGCATCTCAATAGTCACAAAAATTTCGATTACAACAAAGAGGAGTGCAATCACTCCATTTCTCCTACTTTGTCTTCACTTGGTGCCAGGTGTTTGTCCTTGCGAGAGCCCGGTACAGGCGATACATCTTTCCACAAGCTGAGATATGAGCCATGATGGTTCTGCTTGACAACTCGCCTTGACGAAGTAACATTCTCGGGCTAACTGCTGCAGCTTGTCCTCCATTTGTGCATCGATGATGTCAAGGGAACTTAATTGCACACTGGGTTTGATCATGTACTTATCAACTTGGACTAGGTCTACCATATTCATCTGAGAGATATCGCCGAATCTCTTTCTTCCTTATCTTTCAGATCAAGTGAGATCTGTTCCACATTCATTTGCATCAACGCTTCGACATTGCCTCTACTGTCAGTACCCAACATCTCGCCGTCTATAGAATTAAAGGCTTCTTCTAGGGAATTGGTTACCTTTTGGGCTTGCTCCTTGCCCAAGGCGATGTTGTGCTCCCAATCCTTCAACAAAATATTTCCTCGGGTTTGCTCCGAAATGGTGAACCTGGGAGTACTCGCCGAAACTCAGTTGTTCGTGGCTATCACCGCCTCCTGGAAGGCGACCCAAGCTGCTCCTGCATCCCTTTCTCTGGCCGACAAGTTCTCGAAAACCTGATTGATCAACAGACAGCTTTCCCGAATCGCTCCCACCTTGGTGAGCAAATTTTGCTGTGCCGAAGAGATTTTGCTCTGAATCTCAATCGCTTGGGATTTAAATATCCCGATGTCTTTCATTCTACTCTCGGCGATCTCTACCTGAGCCTGCAGCTATTCAATCAAACTCCTCTGTTGGCTTGCCTGCGTCCGACCATCCTAGACCACCAACTGTGCTTGCTCAATCTTAGCTTTGAGCACCTCTATTTCATTTTTGTCAGCCAATATGGCCTGTTCTATTTCCATGCTCGCCTGACTTTTAGCATTCTTCGCGACTGTGGCCAATCTGGCTTCAAGAGTCCTGATTAGGCGATTCTTCCTTTTAAACTGGTTCTTCAAAAGTCCGACTGAGAATTGATTCGCCAAGGCATACGCTCCTAGCGTCCCTACGATTTCAGTGGCGAATTGCTCGTCCTTTTTATCTTTTCCATCTGTCATAACTTTATACTTTTTGGTAGTCGACTCTCCTTCTTGGTAGAATTCTCTTTTCACTACTGCTTTTCTCTTTTTATCAAAGAAAAACTTGTTCGGAGGGAGTTCTTCTGCTCTTATGGGCCTCAGTTCCTCATTGAATATCCATCCTTATTCGATATTTCCCTGTGTCGACTGCAAAGGGGTGATAGATGTGATGGGTTCTCCGACCTATTTTGTCGATTTTCCTGGGGTGTCGACCAGGTTCTGCTTCTTCGGCGGTTCTGGGGTTTTTACCTCTGTCTCCAGATTCCGTTTCTTGGGTGGGTCTGGAGTCTTTTCCTCTGGTTCTGGATCCTTCGTTTGCTCCTCCTTGTCTTGGTGTTTCCCTGATTTGGGAGTTGCATCTTTAGAACCTTCAGCCTCCTTTTGTTTCATCTCTGAAATATCTAGACCTTCACCCCGCAATACAATAGGGAGACAACTTCGTCGGTGTTCTTGGAATTTCAATACCTCGGCTCTATCCTCGGGTGCCAAGGATTGGATCCAAGCTAGAATTTCTTTGTAAGACCTCGCTTCTCAAAAAAAATCATCCGAGGGTGAATTCTCATGCTCAAACCTTTTGAGCCCACAATTAGCCAAATGATTGCTCACGACCCTCTGTGGATCGTACTTCTTATATTCGATGGAGACCAAATTCAGGTCTTCCAGGGCTGCAGCCTCAGCTTTGGCATGCCCAAAATCTAATAAAGAATAAGAATTCAAATGAATGGGAAAAGACGGCCATACCTTCTTTGAGTACCCTTTGAGCTCTTTACTGACACCGCCAATTACCGTCTGCCGAGCGACCTCGCGACAAGCCAACTTGTTAGGAATGAACAATGGTAGCGCCTGCGGGGGAACAGAGGCCTCGAAAACTCTGAGGTATGAAAACTCTGCCTCCACGTATCAGACCGCTATGCTGCTCAGATTTGTCGCAATGCTGTCCGAGATACAGGGTGGTGGGTGACCAAAAATGGCAATATGCAGGGGCACCATCACCCAGTTAAAAATTTCGTATGCGAACTTTTCTGCTTTGTTTTCCCATAGTTTTTCATGATATATATGTATGGGTTTGTCTTGGGCCGGAGTCCATCCCCAGCTCATCAATGGAAATGGTGTCATAGAACAGATTGCGTCCATAATGTATGCGGACATGAAGAACGATGATGCCTTCCCACTCTCCTTCTTCTCCCAATACTCTGTGACCTAATTGGCCAGGCTATCCGAAAGCATCCTTGCCCAATTAAAAGAGCAACCTTCTGCAACCCGAAACATTAGAGGCACCCATGCTAGGAAAAAATGCGATGTGTCCTCTCTCCCATATAACTGGCATGTCATCATGGCCACATATTTATACTGTGGTTCCAACGAAGTGATTGAATAAATGCCTTGGTCATTAGCTCTGAACTTCGCGGTGCATGAAACCCAATCCTTGTCAAACCGGACATAGTTTTATCATACTGTGTGCACTCCTTCTCCTTGAATTCCTCCAGGAACTCAACGCCATATGTGTAGTCGAATGTCGTGGGTAGCTTATACATGGTTTGCAGATGCTCAGGCCTAAAAGTCCCTATGGTAACCCTCTGCTCATTCATGATAGACCTGGTTGGTATGTGTATATGATCCAATGCCCATCGGACCATGTCATAATATGGAAGCAACCGTGGCCTGGCTGCTACTCTGTGCATTCTGGATTGGACGACTATTTTGTACTTGGTGTTTAGATCATCTTTTTCGTTGTCGTCGGAGTCATCGAAATAATCTACCAATTATGATTGCAGAATGTTTGAAACAAATGACCAGTTAGGAACCGAGTCAACACTTCAGGGCGAAGTATCAGAGACATTGTCTGAGCCTTGTCCTGCAACCTCAACATTCGCCTTCGTTGCTTTCCACGGAGCCATGGCTGAAGCTTGCGTCTTAGCTCTTCTGCGATAGAACTGCATATACATACAAAAGTTAGTTTACTTAGAAGTGATGAGCTCTGCTTGCTATGAAAATGCATTTGTTATAATGGAACACAACTCTTTCATATATTTGAAAACTCGGTGCCTTTCAAAACAAGCCTGTCAAATCATAATTAGAAATAAATTTATTCCGTAAAAATCCGATCTTACATTCATAGATTTACCCTATTTCCCCATTAATGTCATAAATTTCAACGGTTTAAAAGTCAGTTGGCGTATGGAGAGAAAGGACCCCCTCGTAAATCATGTAGGCATTGAAACGCGGGATAAGTCTTGATTTAGCTTAATTAATCCAAATTTCGCCAATGTTAATCAATATCTCGCTACTCATTATATCGGGGATTTTCCCTTAACATTTTGAGTCTCCAACTCCCGAGACTGCGAGGAACGATTTTTGTTTAATTAAAGGTAATCGAGATTTGGGGCTTGATTAATTTTATAATTATTACTTTCGTCATATCACGACTCAGAGCTTCGAAGGTAAGTTTCTGGGAGATTTATATGCTGAGTTGCGAAACCGCGAGATTGCGATAACAAGACTTAATTAAGGGGAAGATAATCTTGGATTAAGTGATTAATTAATCATGTTATAATTATCATCGTGACTTCGTGAGTCGGGTTTTAGAATCTGTAACTTTTGAAAAATATAGTGCCGAGTGGCGAAATGCCAAGAACAACTTTAACCACGGTTAGCTTTTTTGCCTTTAATCCTTGACATGGGTTATCTAGAAGGGACCTCGTGTTCTCGGCTCTCGGGGCTGTAAAAATAAAAATTTGGGTTTAGTGAACGCCGAGGCGCGAAACCCCAACGATGTCTAATCATGAGTTAAAACCTTTTTCCCTTGTTAATGTCTTGAGTGAAAACTTAAAACGACTTCACCGTTTCGTGACTCGAGACATGTGAATTCATGAGTTATAGTATCCGACCTGCGAGATCCTGAAGTAGCACAAACAGAGGGAACATTCTTACAAAAAGTAGGACTTGTTTCGAGAGTAG